>JAXGGA010025252.1:0-10852 GCA_038373865.1 Uloborus plumipes | reverse complement strand
TACGGATGTGTGTCCCTTGTGAGGTCCGCTCCCAGGTCTTCCCGGTAGTAATCGAGTACTTTATCCATTGAGCCGAACTGACTTGACGGCTCTGGGAGAAAGTTGGGTGGTATGCTCTCGAACGTTAGGCATACAGTTGTCTCAATTTTTCATTACGAAAAATATAATTTGAATTCGAGGTGTCAAAATTCGAATTAATTTTTTTCTTGCCTTTTGTAATAAAATTTATTATGACTGTAAAAATGTATATTAAAATTATTAAAAGACTAAATGTAATGCAGGCGAGCTCCGAACAAAACCAGAAACCAATGAAGTATGCTCCAATATTCACAGTTCAGCCTTAGCTATGTAAAAGTTCATGTGATTTGGTTTTACATTTAGAATGGCAACAGTAAATAGCCGATTGTCATCATACAGTCTGGCGAGAATTATTAAAAGGATGCAATATTTAAAATTAAAAAAAAATGTTGCGATTATACCAATATGATTGAAAGTGAATGTTAAAACTTCTCTTCTAAGGTCATTAGACGTAAAAAAGCTTATCAATTTTGGAATAGAGAGCGGAGGAAAGTCTATTGCCCCATCTAGTGACACCCTCCAAAGTAAGAAAATCTTAATCCGATTTATACATTTAATATGTTATCTGCGCAGTTTAATGATTAGTCATGTGGTGAACACTTATTGAATTTGTGTTTACATCTTACAAAGTTTCGTATTCTGAAGCAGAAAAATCTTGATAACGTTAAATTTAATATCGGTTATCTAATAAATTATTAAATATTGAATTGGTGTTTTTGTTTCAACATTTTATATATATTTGTAATTCTGCTTCAATACTAATACTCAATTTTATGCAAGGTATATTGAATTAATGTATATATTGTTTTACGCTTACGCTCCATCGGTATCTGTTCAATATGGTACGGTTTCTAGCTGAAATTAATTGTATCGTGGAAAAAAAAAAGTTGTCTAGGCTCCTTCGAAAAGGATCATTTGTGTTTCTACCTTTGGAAGATATGTAACCTTTCTTAGAGACAAAAATTGTAAAAGTGGATAGGAAAATGAACACTGAATGGAAAATTTTGTCTCCAATGGTCAATCCAGGATATTTGACCAAGGTCCTGTTTTTGGAATTTTGTGAAAATTAATCCGTAATTTTGTGAATAATAGTTATGGCAAGAAATATTCCTGATTGTTCTGTAAACTCAGAGTTCTATGAAGAGCCAGTTTTCCAGTGTGGGATTTTTGTGAAAGGTCATTTTTGAGTGACTTAATTTTGTGAAGGGTCTCTTTTTGAGTGACTGAATTTTGTAAAAGGTCCCTTTTTGAGTGACTGAATTTTGTGAAGGGTCCTTTTTTGAGTGACTGAATTTTGTGAAGGGTCCTTTAACGGACCTAATTCTCCTCTAGATTGACCCCTGGTCTCATTCTAAATTATCTCATATTAAATTGTTCTTTATATTTTGACAGTTAGCTAACAAATGCTGAAAAACTCTGCAGTATTCTCATAAATAGTTCATAGTAAATGCCAGTGTTATGAACATTTTTCAAACAGAAATGTTGTCTGAGCTATCTAATGTATCAACTAATCTTTGGGGAATTATTTAGGTTGCATTTACAATTTAGATTATCATTTTATTCTTTTAGAGCTACTGGTAATATCTTTTATCCTGTGAATTATTTACTGTTGTAAGTTTACTGTTTACTTTACTGCACAAAAAAAAAAAAAAAAAAAAAAAAAAAAAAAAAAAAATCACTATTGTTTCTCATTAAGAGGATTTTGTAATGCAATTCATTAATTTTTAAAGTTGTAAATTGTTCTATTTGTCTAGTGATGAATGAGCGTAGATACGGTTTGCATTAGCACACTAGACTTTAATTAACATCTAAAATAGCGGCCACGACACATTTAACATAAATACTTCATACAGATCTATATTAAGACATTATTAGCATGCGCTGATGATATGAGGCCAAGCGTCTCACGATCATCGTGTTGTTCTTCTCTCATGCTCTGAACACGGTTACAGTTAATCCCCTATAACACAGCTACAGTTAGTCTGTTTTACACATAAATCTTGCATGATGTTCAATTGCTTTTTTCGTCACAAATTCATGCTGATCAGCTTTTACTTTGACGCAGGGGCAGATACAAGTACTCTTCTCCAGCAGTTTTTTGACTTTGAAGTTCTAAAAAGGCAATTTTAGATGATATTTTTTGATACTATGAGAAGTGGTTGGGATTTGGGGCTCTGATCAGGATTTTTTTTTCGAAATTGAAGAACGAAACATTTGTAATAAACAGCCAGTATATCTGGTAAAAAAATGGGGGGCAAGTAGAAAAAAGGACCAATTGCTCCTCCCTTGGAGCATTTCTGGATCCGCCCTTGCTTTGACGCTATTAATGCTAGTATCATGAAACACCTTAACTTGGGTCTCCATCAAATTCATTGCTATTGTTGCTTTTGTGGTCTTGTAAATGTAGTCCAACACACCTCAGATTTTTAGATTTTGGTCGGAAGAAATGGTGTATTTTTTTTTCCTTTTTAGCCAAAGTAAAGAAATTGCAAATAATTGTGAACTAAAAGAATCAATATAGGAAAAAACTTCAATTTATGCTCCAATCTTGATGAAAAAAAAAACTAAGATGCAGACTTCTGAAAAATATATTTTCTAAAATTAACTTTATTCTATCACTACTGTGTGATTTTACTGTAGGATTTGTAGGCTACAGGTGCTATTTATTGCTCCTATCATATTATTGGTTAAAGTATTAAAATAATAGAGACTTGTCCAGCTTGCCCCTAGCTAGGTCTAACAAACCCTGACTCTTCCTACGTATGCATATATTTTCATTTTCACATTAATTTCTCTTTTTTTTTCTTATTAGGTAGAGTTTCAAAATGGCTGGATCATATTCTAATGGATACCAGTACTCATCGTCCTATGGCAACGATAATACTTCAGGTAGGTTTAATTTATATTTGTTTCAAGTTTACCATGTAGAGTTTGCAAAAATTTCCTTTTTGGCTTCCCAATAAATATTGTTGATTTTTTAACAAACTTTTGTTGTAATATGACTTGAATGTGAAATTACTTTCTTGCATAGTGTTTATTGTTTCGAACTCAGCATTGAATGTGGAACCTTTTACTTTTGGGGTTCAAAACTAATTTCTGATTAATAATTGTGTAATATTAAGCTCTGTAGCCATTAACACTAGAAAGATAGAAGCAGTCAACAGTCATTTTGACCACTAACGAATTTCAGATGCTCATATTTTCTACATTTTTTTTGAACTCTTTTTCTTCATTGACTTTTCTGAACTGTTGTTAAAGATTATAGAGAAGAATTTTTCGTTTTTTTCATTTGGACAGTTATTACAGATGCTATCAATATGTATACAGAAAAAGGTCTGCTGTCATTTTGTCCAGTCAATGAACCTTTTTTGTTTGTTATTCTCTGATCAGATGTATGATTAAGGATTATTGTTTGATTTCCTTGTAAGAAGTAAATCCATTACAAATTTCTCACTGAAATTTGATGGTTAATTTTTATTTTTAGCATCCTTGTTTCAAGACTGACTAGTTTTTTCATGAAATCTATGCATTTGTTTATAGCATACATATATAAGCTCATGTTTGAAAATTGCAACACCATGAAGAAAATGTGATAATTGAATGAAATTTAATACACAGTTGAATGATAGTGGTACAAATTTATGATTAAACTTAGAAAGCCAGCAAACAATAAAAAAAAATATTGAAATTAGTATTTTGTGTAGCCACCACATGCTTCAATAAGTGCTGCTACGCAACGTGGCATGGAGTCAAACAAATTTTTAATGTCTGCCTGATCAAGAGTATTCCAAACTGTTTGTATGCATACCCAAAGTTCGTCTGTAGAAGCAACAGGACGAGGATCATGGACGAGACGCTGACCAACAAGATCCCAGACATGTTTAATCGGCGACATATCCGTGAAATATGCTTGCCAGGGAAGAAGCTGTACCTGCTGCGATGCAAGGAAGGATTGAACAGTCCTAGCGACACGAGGGCGGGCATTATCCTGCTGAAATACTGCCATGCAAGCCTTGAAGGAAGGGGACAGTTTGGGGCTATAGAACTTCACTGATGTACCGGTTACTGTTCAGGTTATCTACAATTCGTAGCAATTGTGATTGTCCGTGATATGATATGGTACCCCAGACCATGACTCCAGGTGTTCGTCCACTGTGACGTTCGATAATGCACTCTGGAAGGTGGTGTTCACTGGCATAGCGTCGAATGCGAATGCGGCCATAGTGGTCAGGGTTGCAAAAAACCCACCTGCCCAAAAAAAACCTCCCGGGTTTTTTTGGGTGAAACCCACTCTAAAAAACCCAATAAAACCATAAAACCAGCACAAAAGCGGGTTTTATTGGGTTTTTTAAAATTAGTGAGTTTTATTTCATATTCAGGATTTTTTATATTAGACTTTATCCATTGTATTTAAAAAAGTTACCCTAGCTATTGAAACTTATACATCTACCCATGAAATGTATATATAAAACACTAACACAATTTCTTTTTTGCCGATGCCAACGATTGTTTTGTTTACAGTTGCAATGGCCTCGAGTAATATTACGGGAAAAGAAGATGAGGTTACAAAATACATTTTAAAATGTTACATCTTCATCCTAATAGCTACGAAAATTGAGCACAAATTATTACTAACTATCGTTACATTTCATTACTTTATTAAATTTATCTATGATGTAACTTGGGTGGTGATGGCATAATAAAAAAGTATAAACTAATCCTTTAAGGTAATTTTCAAATATTATTTGTTACTTTGTCTTTTATGATGACTTATTTACATTATTTAAATGCAAATTAATTGCATATTAAATTAAGACAAAAATAAAAATCAGCATTCTTAATTATTTTTTAAACATAGAAATCCTCTCCCCCCCACCTTTCCCTTTTTCAACAAGCAAAAAAAAAAACAATAAATCTAAAAAAACCCAATAAAACCCCAAAAAACCCCAAAAAACCCAATAAAACCCGCCCGGGTTAGGTTTTTTGAAAAAAAAAAAACCCGGGTTTTTTGCAACCCTGATAGTGGTACCACAAATTAAAGCAGGATTGGCACAACATACTGCTAATCAGCACGCCAGTCCTTATGCTGATTGGTCCATTGTACCCAGGGGCGGCCCTAGCGGCGGACATTCCGGACCCCTGTCCGGGGCGCCAAATTTTAGGGGCGGCATTTTGGTTTGAATGTCTAAAATACATTTTTCATTAATGACAAATTTGTACAAACGTCTTTTACAAACAAATTTCCTTTTGCAGCTTGGAAGCTTGAAACGAACGTGAAAGTTTTAGGTCTTATTTTTATCGTGAGCTCTTTGTTCCGTAATTGCTGTAGCGGACGTCATCTGATCTTGCGAAGCGAGACGCCGAGACAGCGTCGTGTGAGGTCCGATTGGTCTGATTACCGACAAAGTACTTCGCCAGGGTTGGGGCCCCAACCCTGGTACTTCGGGTACTTCGCATGATTTTGGACCCTAGGCCATTTGCTTTATGGCTCCTATTTTCCAAACTCTCTTCCTGCTAATTGTTTCCTTGAAACTGAAGCAAAGGGGAGCGGGACAACCCTGGGAGTGGGACGCTTTTATGATTTTGTTGTTTCGATAGTGTTGCTTCTCTTTTGTACTAGTAAACAGAAAACACGTGCGTCACTTACACCACCTCTTCGATAAAACGAGTTTTCTCTTTAGGTTCAACGTATGCCTGGATAATTTTACCGTTTATTCGTGCAGGGAACTTTCAACGAATTAGGTGATATTAGAAAGCCCCCTTTGTATCTTTGTAGCCGAAAAACTAAATACCATTTGCTATGTATTGCAGCTAAACTCGACCATCATCAGCGTCGATCTTTAAGTAAAGGCAAAAAGTTCAACAAATATGCTTTGGTTTGTCTTTAGGAAAGGAATATTTCTGAAGTAAGTTTCATGTATTTTCATTACTATTCGTTTCTTGCGATGTATTTATGAGGTTGAATAATATTTAATTTGAAAAACAAGCTTGCGTGTTAAACTTGTATTTATGAAACAAAACTGCATCTCACGAACTAAATATACAGGGGTCCGGCCATGGTTACCAAACGTCCCGGTTTTTTAATAGTGTCAGTTTCGGCCTTATTAGGTAAAAAGCAAAGCCCAATCGAAGTTTTATCTTTGGTTTCAACTCTTGATATTGCACCAAATTTAGCTACTGCTTTAAGAATTTTACTATCTTTGCCAATAAGTGTGGCAGGTGTCGAGAGGAGTTTCTCAAAATTAAAATTAATAAAAAAAAAAAAAATATAATAATAAGTTCCACAACCCTTCAAGATAGATTAAATGGCCTAGGTACATTATCAATTGAACACGAATTAGCTGAACAAATAGGTTTTTAAAAAATAATTGTAAATTTTGCAGAATTGAAAGTAAGAAAAAGCTTTTTAATTTTCTTGTTTCTTTAGGAGTTTGTAGTAATAGAGTACCACGGAAGAACAATGCATTGAATTGTAACCTTCGTGTCCTCATATTTCTTTTTTTTTTTAAATAGTTATTTAACAGACTTGATAGCAGAGAATGAATATTACTACAAGTTACTATAGGAGGGAAAATAACGTTAAACATTAATTTGATCTCTCAAATTTTGTACAGCATAAGCAATTAATCTCTCATCAAGTTGTCATTAAAGTGTGTATCAAATACTAATGTTGTTTTATTGCATTCTTAATCTATGATTATAAAGAAAAAAAATACATAAATTGATATTTTTGAAGCAATGATTTTATTATATTTTATTTCATCAATATTACTCCACTGTTTTAATTATAACATTTCCAACATACTATCAGCTCTCAAGAAACATTTCTAAACTGGGTAAATATCATTATAAATTCTGTAATAATTCCTTATTGGGCACAAACAAGTAATAAGAGGTCATTTTCTTCTTATTGTTATTTAAATAATTATGTGTGTTTAGATAGTTGTGTGTGTGTTTGTGTGTACGCAGCACGTAAAAAAAGCCCTGATTTTCTTTTTTTTTCAAATGATTTGTTGACTTTATTATATTTTGAGATATTTTCTACTCGACATGCTATTGTGGTACTTCTTTTTAATTTGTACTTTTTGTCCAGTTTAACTTAAAGCTTTAACTAGCAGTACCCGCACGGCATTTAAATGGAAAGGAAGTCCACTGAATAAATTTAAATTCACTCCAACTCTCTGAAGTAAAATTATTATAGTCGAAGCGGTATAGTAATTGGCCACTTTAGCGACATCGTATTCGTATGCTTGCATAAAAAATAAATGAAATATTTCTGCATAAATAAGAAATACTTCATATGATACTATATTAATGCATTTTACTACTCATACTGTCTGAAAAATTTTTTTCAGATATATTATTAGAAAAAAAGTCAACGCAAAAACAAAAAATGTCAAATTGATAGTATTTGGCCACCTTATCATAGTTATTGGCTATGAAACCATACAGTTATTGGCCATGTAAACATTCAATGTTATGCTGGATTATTCATATATATATATGAAAATATTATTCCTTTACGTGAATATAGTATACCATTGTATGAAGGTATTATACCGTTAATTAAATATATTTTTCGTTCGTTAAATATATTATAACATTATAGCATTCAATATCTTTCTCCATCTTTCCCTTTTCTATTTTTTGACTTCTCCTTATTTATATTAGTCTTCTTTAAAGCATTTTCTTTCTGTACGGCTGCTTGTCCATTCCGTTTTTCTTCTTTTCTTTATTTTTCACTCTTTTTGCTGCTTTTCTTGTTCATTGTTTTCAATAGCTGCTCTATAACTCTCAGAAATTACAAAGAATGTTTTTTTTTTGTGTATCCTATTTAAAAAAATTTCTCCTACTTTTTGGCGCATTTTGTTGGTAATCATCGATAAATTTACTACAATGAGTTGTTTTGTTTGAAGTAGCTGACGTACACAAATTCATAGGAGTTTTCAGAAGAGTTATAACAATTGTTACTGCTGTAACATTATTTTCATTAGTCAAATTTGCATTTGTTGTTATAATTGCAGTCAGTATTTCAGTATTGGTAGAGTTGTTTTTAGAAAAATCATTCTGGAAAAAAAGCGCCGAACTTTGTATAACGGTCATGTATTATTTGAAACTTCCTTCTGATATTTCGGTGCTTTTATCTTGTCCACTTCGCCTCCAAAAATATTTTGGAAGTCTTTTAGAGACATGAGCTTATTTAATACATTAAACTCTTCATCTGATTTTTCTGTTGCTAAACATTTAGAGTTATCAGTAAAGTTCTCATCATATGGGGCCAATTACTATAATTTTCTGAAAATATTGTGAGAGTTATTGGCCACAGCAAAACTTTAATTTTTAAGAAAATATTCTTATATTACACCTCAAATTCACTTATTAGGCATCACAGCTATAAATCTCATAGCATTTTAAAAGCTGTAAATGCATCGAGTTCTTTTAAAATATCGCATAGGAAACTCTATAGTCTTACCGTTTTCTCCACAACGTTTTAAACTACACTAAAAGTCCTTTTAAAGTTTAAAACAATTCGCCAAATAAATTAAAAAGACAAGAGATATACTCAAATTTAGTAAATTTTCAAGGCTTAACTCTATACGTAAATTTAAACCACTGAAGAAAGAGCAGCTTGTATGGAAAATGGATCTAGTGTTTCGGTTTTGCGTACAGAGTTATGCCTTGAAATTTGACTAAATTTGATTAATTAATATCTCCTCTCCTAATTAACGGAGAGTAACGTGCTAAAACTTTTTTTTTTTCAGAAAAAACCCTTTCCAGCGATATATAATGTTTTGGGGTGGAGGAAGGTTTTCCCCCCTCAATTATGGCGGATACACCAAAAATGAGACTAATTAATTAATTTAAAAATAACTAAATCGAAATTTAGAACTTGGCCTTCGAAATGCATTACACGAGGATACGTTCGAATTTTTGCGCCAAGTTTCAGGTCTGTCGGTGCTGTGGGGACTTCGGAGGGTGGACAAACGTACAGCGGTTACAAACGTACAAACAAACAAACAAACAAACTAACTAATTAACACCGTCATCTTTATATATAGAGATAAACATGATTTGGTTTTATCGTGCTGCTTTTTACTGGAATGATCAAGTCAAGATTAATTTGCTTGTATTTATTGACAATTAATCTCTTTTATTAATTTATATATTTATCTTTTTATTATCCACGAAATGCTTTTTAGCTCGCACTTGACCTAGATTGATGTTCTTTTGATTTTTCAAATTGCTATGAGGACAAAAATAAGTCTGGCTCTTTATTCTTATGAATACTTATTTAGCGACACTAATTCTGTAATGCAGGACCGGATTAACTAACGTAAGTCAAAAAATGGCAATGCTCCATCGTATTAAAAATCTTATTGCGCATCGAACTATATGAACGTAATTCCTAAAAAAAAAGAACCTTTACAATTACTTTCCAGTGTTAATAGAGCGCTCGTCCCAACTTTTGTATGCGCCAAACGTTTTTAACTTCTCCTGCTAAGTAGTCACAGTGATTTACGTTAGTCTGGTTTTGAGGCTCAGAATTCTCTTCGTCATAGTTACAAATCGTCTGCAGTTTGAGTTTATTTTTAATTTTTTTCGAGACTTAGCTCTAGCAGACTTTAATTGAAAAAACTTTTTTTCGTGGAGAGGGGAGGGGGTTCTGAAACCACGTTTTTTAAGGAAAAACACCTATAAAGATGAAAAGCATAATTCGAGCTCAAGACGTTTAAATTTATAAGAATGTGAACGGCTAGAACCCCCACCCACCTGTTTTTTTTTTTTCAAGATCCCGATGAGGGCGACAATTTGAAAATTTGTCCGGGGCGGTAAAACTGCTAGCGCCGCCCCTGATTGTACCCGCAGGCGGCGGTGGTTTAGTGTGAGGGGGATCCTGTATAAAGGAGTCCTTGCGCGCAGTCCACGCTGCAGCAGATGTCTACTAATTGATCAAGCACACAATGAAACACCCGTAGCTGTTGACCACTGTGCTGCCAGTTGTCTAGAAGCTGTACGGTCCGCCAGCACCATGCCGATCAGGTGTCGATCCTCTCGCGCTGATGTCACACTTTCGGGGTCCACTCCCCGGATTTTCCGAATTGTCCGACACCTACTTCGTCGTCCCACTGCCTTCCAAACACCGCATCACTGCTGCTGTTACGCTGCATACCAGCGGCTACTTCACCATAAGACAATCCAGCTTTCATGACGGCCGATGATCCTCTCCTGTCCAAACTCCGTAAGTTGCTAAAACCTCGCTCATTTTCGTCGAAGAGGCATAAGCAACGTCTGAGCTAACGTTTATCACAAGCCTATAACCATACATGCCTTGCTGGCAGCCTTCTATTTATTCGGATAAATCCGGCGTTCAGAGGCGCTGCTCAGCGTACGCATGCGCTGCAAGTCTAAAAATCTAATTATTTTGAATATCATACCCCTACTTTGCATTTGCTGAAACTTTGAGCCCATTCGCGCAAGTCCTTCATGGTATTGCAATTTTCAAACATGAAACTCACTTTTGAATATGCTATTAAACCTTTATAAGCTGGTTTGGATGAGTTTTGTATTGAGATCTGCATGTACAATTTGCTACATTGCATTCATCTCTCATCACCAAATAATGATTAGTTGTTGAAGGTTGAAATTTTATATTGTAGAAACTATACACTATACAGCATCAATTTATGTGTCCCTTTTTGATTGAATAGTTCCCTTACAGCTTCTTCTAATACTTTTGTGGATTTAAACTCTGCAGTTTTTGCTATTGGAAAAG
>JAXGGA010025251.1:0-10852 GCA_038373865.1 Uloborus plumipes | reverse complement strand
GCGAGGATGCATTTCTACAGCTGAAGGAGGCTTTAACATCAACGCCTATTCTCGCTTATCCTCAGCCTGAAAAATCCTTCATACTTGACACTGATGCGAGCCACGAGAGCGTTGGAGCTGTTTTATCTCAAGAAATAGACGGTAACGAACATGTCATCGCCTACTGGAGCAAATGCTTATCCAAGTCGGAGCGAAATTATTGTGTCACGAGAAAGGAATTGCTCGCCATAGTTAAAGCTGTAGAACATTTCCATCATTACCTCTACGGCCGTAAATTCCTGCTCCGAACTGATCATGCCTCTTTAACTTGGCTTTTGAATTTCAAGAATCCAGAGGGCCAGGTAGCCAGGTGGATACAGCGGCTCCAGGAATATGACATCGAGATTAAGCACCGAAAAGGTTTGTCACACGGTAATGCTGACGCATTATCAAGAAGACCTTGTTCCGAGAACTGCCATTATTGCTCCCGAATAGAGAAACAGTACGGGATGACAATCCCTACTGCCTGTCAAGTTACTGCTACTTCATCATCTTCAGATCCTGATCCATGGAGTGACGACCAAGTAAGAAAAGATCAGCTTGAAGACCCAGACCTAAAGCCTATCATAGAGTTAATGGAAAAGGACAGTCGGCGACCTAGTTGGCAAGACGTTTCTATCTACAGTCCTGCAACGAAGAGATACTGGGCTCTATGGAAATCTCTCCAGTTGCGAAATGGCGTCCTGTATCGAAAATGGGAATCTGACGATGGTAAAGCATTCAAATGGCAGTTACTCATTCCCAGATCAAGAATTCCAGACGTTCTAAAGGAATTGCACAGTAGTCCGACTGGAGGACACTTTGGTATCCTGAAAACCCTCCACAAGGTTCGAGAGCGCTTCTTCTGGAGCAAGGCGAAGGATGACGTGGAGAAGTGGTGTCATTCTTGTGACGCCTGTGCTGCCCGTAAAGGACCGAAGAGAGGAAGCCGCGGGAAACTACATCTTTACAACGTAGGAGCTCCTTTCGAACGAATCGGGATCGACATTCTTGGTCCTCTACCGAAAACTACTGATGGGAACAAATACATCCTCGTTGCCATTGACTATTTCACCAAATGGCCCGAAGCATATTCCATTCCGGATCAAGAAGCTACCACTGTAGCAGAGACTCTAGTCCAGCATTGGATCTCGAGATATGGGACACCTTTGCAGATCCACTCCGATCAGGGGAGAAACTTCATCTCTGCTGTGTTTAAGGGCCTATGTAAAATCCTCAAAATTGAGAAAACTCGAACGACACCACTACACCCACAATCGGACGGCATGGTGGAGAGATTCAACAGGACAATCCTTATTAATCTCTCGCTTATGGTCTCCAAAAACCAACAGGATTGGGACAAGAAACTTCCTCTGTTCCTGCTGGCCTACTGCAGTGCTGTCCACGAGACCACCGGATATTCCCCATCACAGATGCTCTTCGGCCGAGAGCTTCGGCTACCTTGTGATCTCGTCTTCGGTCTCCCTCCAGATGCGCCTTCATCGCCTGAGGAATACGTCCAGGATCTCCAGGCCCGGTTGGAGGACGTTCATCACTTCGCACGGGAGCGAATCAACATCGCGACGGAGAAGATGAAGACCCGATACGACACAAGGTCCACTGGTCATGACTTTCAGGAAGGTGACAAAGTATGGCTATGGAATCCCATCCGACGTAAAGGTCTGTCACCCAAATTGCAGTCGCATTGGGATGGACCCTACACAGTCCTTCATCGGCTGAACGACGTCGTAGTGAGGATCCAGAAGTCATCACATTCAAAACCTAGGGTTGTACATTATGATCGGCTAGCCCCATACTATGGCCATAGTTCGTAAAGTAAATCTAAAGCTACCATGGTAATTTGTTTGTAAATTTTGTATATAACTTTTGCCTTTAATTGTCTGCTATATTACTTCATCAATGTTATTATTTCTTTCATGTCCTCATTGTTATTGTTTATCATGTTTATGGTTGGTCATCATGTAATGTGTGCACCTGTAAATTTTCCCTTGCTTCCTTTCTGGGGATAGTACTGCCCGGGACGTGCAGTCCTTGGGAAGGGGGCAATGTTACAAATCTTGTAAATAGTTGTTGTTTTTCCTGCCTTGCATCATTTTAATTAGTTTTGGTTTTATCTGACGTCATGTTGCAAAAGTATCTGAAGATATTACTTTTATCACTTGTATACCGGCCCTGTAACGTTTTGTAGTTTTTACACTTGCCCTGCATTTAATAAGCGTGAAGACATTTTTCGCTCGGAGTGTTTTCTTTTTTTTCTTTTTCTTTTTATTGCTAGAACTTTCTCAATGGAATTGTCGAATTTATGAATAAACAGAATACTCCAGATATTTCTAGAACGTAGTAGAAATGTCCTTCAGAGTATAAAAAGCTGGCCTTGAACACAAGTCAGTCAGTTATTTTCAGATTTGATTCTGGTGACTCGTTTTTCATCCGCTTGGGCGGATGGTTGTTTTGCTTTTGTAATTGCTTAATTACTGTTCACGTTTGATACGTGGTGCTGAGTTACTGTTGAGAGTACAGTGTACTGTTGGCTGCCTAATTGCTGATGTTTAGCAATTGTTTTCTGCTCTTATTGTAAATAGTGTAAATACTTGTAAATAAATTTATAGTTACCTCCTCAAGATTGGAATGCTCATTTGAAGAAAGTTGAAGGTGCTACGGACTCGTTACAATACACTAAAATAGAATTGAATGCCAAATTGTAAAATGGTGGCCAACAAATTAACTTTTAATTTTGTCTTTTATTATTTGATTTGTAGAAATGTTAGTTACCATAAAATTCGATTGATGTCGCTGGAAAAGGACGTCCGTTTTTATCCCAAGGATTTTGATCAAATGAAGAAGCCTGTATAAAACGCTATCTAGTGTAGCCTTGGTTCCATCAAAACTTTTGATTAGTTTAGATGGTCAAATTAATTTATTTGGCGATTTTTTTACATTTTAATGGACATTTTGGAATGACTATGGCACTAATATCTTGAAAAGCACATCAAGAATTTGTTCTCCGTAAAGCTTTTGGGAATTGTCGTGTATATTAGTAATAAGTTATATCAGATTCTAACACGACAAATATTTATTTTGCACAATTACATGAACGACATAACATTGCAATTCTGTTCTTTGGAACACACAATTAAAACAACTGCAAGAACGTAACCATGGCAACCGCGGAATTCACACAGCTTGGTAAAATAGCTCGTTGCCAGGTTCAAGACACAACAGTCCCTCTGCGACTAAATGTAACGTTACAACTCAAGTCTTTTAGGTGCTTTCCGAATTCTGGTTGAGCGTCGCAATGGTACAGTAGTTGGAACTTCTGGGCTCGGCTCCGGTGTAGGAACAGGTAAAAGAATTGGTGAAGGTTCTGGCACAGGAACTGAATGATCGGACTTTTTTACCTCACTTGAATCAGATAAAGGCTCTGGTTCTTCCATACGATCCGGAATTTTAGGAACAGGATAATTAGGTGTTGGTCCAGTTACTTCCAAGGATTGTCCACACTTCCTTAACTGGTCGACATGTCGTTTCCAGATTTCATTTCCAACTTGTACGCTATAGCTCAAAGATCCATCACGGTTTATTACAGTACCTATCTTCCATTTAGGTGGTCCTGCATAATTCCTAACAGCTACCTTTTCCCCTTCGACAAACTCACGAGTCACTTCTGTCAAACATTGAGAGCTTTGCTTTTGCATTACGTGTTGTCTTAAATTCGGTTTTAAAATATCGAGCCTAGTACGAATGCATCGCTTCAAAAATAAGAAACTTGAAGTTTCACCTGTTAACGAGTGTGGGGTTATACGATACTGCATTAAAAATCTTTGAAGTTTCCCATTAATATCCCCAGGATCTTCTTGACTAGATTTCAAGGATGCTTTAAAAGCTTGAACTAATTTTTCTGCTTGCCCATTTGTAGCAGGATGATAAGGTGCAGAAGGTATGTGCTTAATGCCATTCATTTTCAGGAATTGACGAAATTCATAGCTAATGAACTTCTACCATTATCACTCACCACAGTCAATGGAAGTCCATAATGGGCAAATAGAACTCTTAGGTATTCAACTGTTAAGCTCGATATAATATTCTTCATTAGCATGACCTCTACCCATTTAGAATATGCATCTACAACTACTAAAAACATTTTCCCCATAAACGGACCAGCGAAATCAATATGGATCCTTTGCCACGGACCATTCGGCCATTCCCACGGATGTCGCCTATTTCTTGTTGGTTCATTTCTAGTAGACACACAGGCAGCACAATTTTGGACAAAATTAGTTATGCTTGAATCTATACCCTGCCAATAACAATAGCTTCTTGCGAGGGCTTTCATTTTAACAATTCCTGGATGTGCTACATGAAGCTCTTCCAAGACAGCTTTATGGTACTTTTCAGGAATGCAAACTCGATGACCATACATAATACATCCTTGTTGCAACGAAAATTCAGCTTCTTTGCCTCTCCAGGGTAATGGCAATTCAGTTCCAGTGCGTAAACTTTCATAAAGTGGAAACAGTTTACTATCAGATTTGGTCGCTTTAGCAATTTCACTAGCTGTAATTGGAAGCACTTCAACTTGTGAAATATTAGCTACATCTGCGTCTGTAACATGTGGTACATTCTCGGTTTTCAATGGCAATCTTGACAGAGCATCCGCGTTTCCGTGATCCTTAGTGTTTCGGTATCTGATGGTATAACTGAAAGCTTGTAAAAACAGTGCATAGTGAACCATCCTTGTAGCAGAAAGACATGGTAGACTTTTGTTTGGAGCAAAAATTGATACAAGTGGCTTATGATCAGTTACCAAGTGGAAATGACGTCCAAAAAGGTACTGATAAAATCTCTTCACTGCCCAAACAATACTAAGAGCCTCCTTGTCAATTTGAGAATAATTGCGCTCAGTTGCTGTCAGAGATCTTGAAGCAAACATGATTGGCTTCTCCGAACCATCTTCTAAAATATGGCTCAATACAGCTCCAATCCCTACTGGTGACGCGTCCGTTTGCAGTACAATGGGTAACTTTGGATTGTAATGACATAAAACTCTTCCGGATGATATCTCTTGTTTTAACATGCTAAAGGTGTTCTCGCATTCTGTGGTCCAACGAAATTTCGTTCCTTTCTTAAGTAAATTATTTAGTGGAGCAACGCAAGTGGATAAATTAGGTATGAATTTTCCATAATAATTCACAAGTCCTAGGAAACTCTTTAAATCAGATGCATTCATCGGAACTGGCGCTTTCAAAATAGCTTCAATTTTTTCTTGAGTTTTGTGAAGTCCGAATTTGTCAATTTTGTGACCACAAAAGTTTACGGAATCTTTGAAAAATTCACTCTTGCTCTTGTTCACCTTAAGGCCATATTCAGAAAGTCTCTGTAATACTTGCTCTAATCTTGTTAGATGTTCTTGATCGTTACAGCCCGTTACCGTGATATCATCTAAAAATACATGTACTCCTGGTATTCCGGATAACACTTGTTCAATAGTACGTTGCCAAACAGCAGGTGCTAAAGCGATTCCATAGTTCATTCGTTTGTACCTAAATAGTCCTTTATGTGTATTTATAGTAAGTAAGTGGCGATCTTTTTCATCAACCTTCATCTGTAGATATGCTTCGGTTAAATCTATTTTAGTAAAAGTCTCTCCACCGGCTAAAGTAGCGAAAATATCTTCAATTCTAGGTAATGGATACTGCTCAATATTTAGTCCAGGATTTATTGTCACTTTATAATCCCCACAGATTCGCAACTTGCCGTTTTGCTTCACAACAGGTACAATTGGAGTTGCCCAATCACTATATTTAACAGGTTCGATAATATCTTCAGACACTAGTCTCGCAAGTTCAGCTTCTATCCGTTCTTTTAGAGCAAATGGTACTGGTCGAGGCTTAAAAAATACTGGCTTGAAACCAGGTTTCATCTGTAGACGACAGCTAAAGTTTTCTAATTTCCCTATTCCTGGAGTAAAAATTTGCTCATGTTTCTGTAATAATTTCTGTAAATTATTGCTGCGTAAGTCAGATTTATCAGCACGAACAGTCTTGATTTCTTTCCAGTCAAGAGAGAAACTCCTTAACCATTCTCTGCCAAATACTGCACTCACTCTTTCATTTACTAAATAAATCTTTTCGGTGCTACTTTGATTCTTATACCGAACTCTGACTCGAGCTTCTCCAGCGGGTATGATAACAGAGTTGTCAAAATTACGAAGTATCAAATTTGTCGGTTTAATAGCTATCGATGGACACAAATTCTTGAAATCAGTTACGTTCATACACGTGACTGCAGCCCCAGTATCTAACTCAAGGTCGCACTTTTGATTCTCTATAAAAATTCTCAATAAAATTCTATCTCTTGCGCGAGCTTTAGATTTAACATTAAGAACAGGGACACTGTCAGAACAAGACTCAATTTGTTTCACAGGTTCAGTTCGATTTTTCTTTGAACGGCAAACTTTCGCCAAATGTCCTTTCTTTTGACAATTTCGGCATTCTGTATCTTTGTGTTTACATTCATGAGCTAAATGTGATGCGCTATCACATCTATAACATTTGCGAGATAATTTTCCTGCTTTCCTTTGAAATTCCGGTTTTTTAAATTTATTCGGAAAAGTCTTTGAAACTTTATCTTCGGAAGTATACAGTTTATTGACATTTTCAGCTTTATTCTGAATTTCATACACATCACGTTGAGCCGATTCCATTGCAAAAGCAATTTTCTTTGCCTTGGCGTAAGTTAAGTTATCTTGCGCCAACAGATTTTTCTGAATATTTTCGTTTCGTATACCCATGACTAGTTTATCTCTTAGCATAGTATTTAAATTGTCGCCAAAATTACAGTTTATCGACAGTTTTTGTAATTCAGCACAATACATAGAAATATTCTCACCTTGTAACTGATTACGTTTGTAAAATCTGAAACGTTCAGTCATCTCCAATGGTTTTGGATTCAAATGTTCAGTTAATAATTTTACAATGTCATCATATTCCAGATCAGAAGGAACTTTGGGCGTAGCCAAATTCTTCAGTAACTTATAAGTAGCGGCTCCCATGTAGCTCAAAATGGCTGGTACCTTCTTAGTCTCTTCTATCTCATTCACTAAGAAGTAAGATTCAAGTCGTTCCACGTAACTTGGCCAATCTTCCATTGCAACATCAAAAGATTCAAAATTAATGTTTGAAGATCCCATCTTATCGTCGCCAACTTCTTGTCGTGTATATTAGTAATAAGTTATATCAGATTCTAACACGACTTATTTTGCACACTTATTTTGCACAATTACATGAACGACATAACATTGCAATTCTGTTCTTTGGAACACACAATTAAAACAACTGCAAGAACGTAACCATGGCAACCGCGGAATTCACACAGCTTGGTAAAATAGCTCGTTGCCAGGTTCAAGACACAACAGGAATATTTCAATAACCGAGATCTTTGGTAGCATGTACGTTTCAGTTATACATGTAGGTACGTTTTTTAACTTGGCGATGTATTTTCTTACCACCTAAGCGAAGATTAAAATTTTAAGCTTGCATCGTCTTCATGCAGTGGCATACATAGCGCCCCCGCAACCCCCGCGGCGCGGGGGGGGCGCAAGAGGTTTGAGGGTGCCCGATCCAGAAAAATAGCACTAAAGGTTACACGGGAAAAATATTTTTTACATTTACATAGGGGGTGGGGGGCGCACTTACAAATCTTGCTGGGGGGCGCACCTTAGTCTATGTACGCTACTGTCTTCATGGTTGCTTTTTTTCTCTTATTTTGCATTTTGGCTCGATATATTTATTAAACTTATTATGTTACATGCTAATGGAGCTTTTAAAGTTGATTTGGCGAGTTTTTTAATAAGAATTCTCACATTATTTCGCAGCTTTTTTTTCAGTTGGCCCATTATTTTACTTTCAAGTATTAAACGTATGTGTGAAATTAGAAACAAAAAAGGGAAGATTTCGGTGATTGGAAGTCTGGTTATCTTTCCCTATTGGCGTTAAATCTTTGTTGCCAATTTATGAGCGAGGGAAATACTTCCTTTTCACAAACATAAACTAAAGAGCAACAAAATAAAGTAATTATCGCCAAAAATTTGGCAACCACACCAGATTCCCAATTATCGAAATATTATCAATGTGTGAAATTTAACATAAAAAGAACATTACCTTTTTCTTTTGTGTAAATGAAAACAAAATTTTACAGTTGGTCATCGTTAAATTGTAGTTTTGTTTATTTTTTTCGTACTTGCTTTTTAGTACCAAGCGATTATATATGCTCATTTCGTTGTTACTAAAGAAATTAATATGTTTTGTTGTCAATCGTCTTTCCGTTGAGCACCAATCGCTTCATTGCAGGGCATTCATTCTGGGGCATCAAAAGGAAATGTCCCTACGAATAGATTCGCCATTTATCGCTCTGATGGGTCAACGCTATCAAAATGAACATCTGAGCTTTTGCGTAGCAATTAAGATCGTGTGAGCAACAATAATGAAACAAAATAGTAAATAGAACAATATTATTTCATTGCTACATTTTTATTTATCGGCTGCGAATATAAGCGTATATTTTATTAATGCAGAGATGTCAAAATTGAACGCCATTGCTATATGTTGCTAATTCGAAGAAGTAAACAATGAATGAATGTCGTATGACTGAATCATGAGTTGCGACCAACTTTACCTGAAAAGGGAATTTATTTCCCCTAAAAAGCAGTACTAATAAGGCCTTCGGCATCAATTCACTCTGTATTCCACTTCAGTTAACTATATCAATATTTTTTAACCCTTAAAGATAGGATAAACATCACTTTCTACAGCAGAAACAACATGCTAATAAATGTAAACAAACATTTGGGTGGTCCTCGTTCAGCGCTCTCTAGCTGGCAAATCTTTACCATTGATGTTTTGAGTAATGAAGCAGCCTGTATAAAACGCTATCTAGTGAAGCCTTGGTTATAGTAACAACCACGATATAACAAAATGGAAAAACAAAACGCCATTTTGAAAAATATTACGTCTTTCTTAATATTTCATTGCTCAAGGCCTATGTTTCCAACTTGAATGTTAAAAATTCTGCTTATTTGATTTTTGTATGTTGAATGCTTTGCAATTTTGACGTTTTTATGCGTTTTTTCGATGGCATATGTAAAGCGTAATTTTAGAGTTTACCTGTAACTTTTAAGCAATCTTTTAACATCGGCTTTCAGGGTACGATATTTCTTCTTATTTTCGCCGTAGTGCACTATGCAAATTATATTGAACAAATGTATTAAATAGTACAAATATAAATAGTATAATAAATATTATATTTGGAATATAAATAATACAAATGTATTTTTGAAGATATTTACGAATTTTTTGTTAACAACCATTTTTTAATTTCTGCATTCACCGTTTGGCGAATGGCTATTTTTTGATCTAAAAAACCTAAACATTAAATTGTTTGGAGTTCTTGTTCATGAAGCTCTTGAAAGAGAAGGGGCTAGTTTCTTTTCTGACCTCTGACATATACAAATCAAGTTTCTAATAGTAAGGGAGTTTTGGAGTTCTAAATAACTTTGCCTCCGTAATTAATTAATATTAACCCATTAATGCCTGACTTTTTTTTTTCCAAAGATATTTTGTATACTGGTTACAAACAGTGTTTAATGGACAGGAAAAATAATAAAAAAAATATTATGAAAAAAATATTTCTTTCATTAAGGAAAGAAAAATCGTCCCTTAAAAGTTACGATAGACCCCTGAGGGTACATACTTTTTTTATTAAATTTTTTTCTGCCTACGGTGTAATATTTAAAAAGACATTTTATAAGAAGAAATAAAATCAGCAATTAACATAAACTGGGAAGCTGGGAATAACTTTGAAAACAGCTTTTTTTCTTGAGATTGTGAACGATGTGATTTTTATAAGGATCATATTAAAACTGCTACAGAACACACTTTACAATGGTTATGTGCTGCAATCTGTTAATAACGAATTGAAACACTACCAAAGTACGAATTGAACACTATTATTTGGTTGAAATGTTCATTTGGAGGAAATTTAGACCCTTTTTTTGGACCGTCCCTAAAAAGGGACGCTAGGCATTAATGGGTTAAGGAAAATGCAATCATGTTGAGAATTTCATCTATCAACAATGAACCCGTCCATCAAAATTGGTAGATTAATTTCAGTCTCGGCCATCCACTCGAAAATTTTGATTTCATGGCATTTCCCTGAACTTTTAGTTGTATAATGTTTGCAATTTTTGGTATTATGATTACTAACTTTTTTATTAGCTCATTATTTTGAAATTTATGTAATATCCAGCTATTGGTAGAATTGTACCTTTGCACTAACTGTTTGAACGTGACTCTTAAAACTTTAGAAGACAGCAACATTTCTTGATTTATGATTTATGTATGCTTCTTTCACAGGTGCCCTAACCGGCAAGGCAAAAATTCTTGGTGTGGGCTTCGACAAGAAAAAGCGTCTCCCAGTCGAAACAGACCCCCACAAACTCGTCAATTATTGCTGTGGAAGCAACATCTACAAAGAAGGAGAGGATGTGAAGCTGAAAGATGACAGCGAATACCCCGACTGGCTCTGGACCCTGAGACTGGGCCCTCCTGGGCCCCTCCACGAGTATGACCCTAACACGAAAGAATACTGGGAGCGATATTTTTTCCTCCAGCGAATCAGGAAGAAGCGGCTCCAGCAGGCTAAGATCAAGACGAAGCTGTTCGTGAATCAGGAAGACAGATTGTTCAAGCTGAGGCAGTTGCGATTCAGGGCCTTGGCGCATCACTACGATGCGGGGGGCGATGTCCCCCCCCCAAAT
>JAXGGA010025250.1:0-10854 GCA_038373865.1 Uloborus plumipes | reverse complement strand
CATAATTCCCACCAAAATGGTATAATAAATACACGGAATTACGTAGAAACATTGTCAAAAATCATCAAAACAGGAGTTCAAGAAGACAGAATAACCACTTTTTTTCTATGAAGGAAGAATAAATGAAAGAATTGTGACAATACGCACCCTCAAACCTCAAATTCGAAGCTGTGTTTGAATCATTATACATTAGCTATTCAATCATTATGCTGTTTTATAAAATCACGCATTTGGAGAGCCTATGTTGAAATCAGAAAAAGTTATATTTTTAAAATTGCCACCTGGCATAAATTCTTAAGTTATGTCGCATCAAGAAGTGGGAGGAAACTGTTTCGAAAGCTAGGGAAATCTCAGTGCTAAATTTGCTCTCTTCGATTGGACGCCAGGAAAACTACTTGATGTCATATGATTCACTTTTAGAGTGAAGAGGAGGTAATACAGAAAATTTCAAACGTTTATAAACTGATAATTTAAGCAGTAAGTTACCACCCCTAAGCCAGGGCTGATGCAGAAATACATGCGATGCACCGCCAGTTTGGTTACTTCATCCAGAGACTGCAGTTTCATCCTCATTAGGATTCATCAGTCAGGAATAGGAAGTAACCGATCTAGAGGCAGAAAATATCTTACAGACGTTAAAATTGTCAAACGAACTGGTAGCTGAAACAAAATTACCGCACCAGTGAGAGGATGCTTTATTTGGTAATGGCTTTATTTTCCAATTTTGTTAATCAAACTACAAAACGCCAATGTTTTGAAGACCCTAATATGATTTTAAAAAATCTGGTATGGACCCCACACTACTTCCTTTTACGTGTAAATTTCTTAGTAGTTGCCTTAAGTGTTAAAAATGTGCTTGGAGTGAGCAAGGTAACAATTCAAATATTTACACCCCTAATCTGCCACGAAACAATGCAAAAAAATGTTTTACAATGGTTAATTTTCTAAATATTGCCGATTTTAACATCATTCAGTGAATTTTTCGCAAAATATCGCCAATAGCGCCAAGTTGAACCCAAATTCAAAAAATAATTTTTTTCGCCAAATTTGTCGCCAACTTGGCGATATGTCGCCAAGTTGGCGTCAAACACTTGGCGACCAAAAGCTTGGCGACATATCGCCAAGTGGTCGCGCCAATTCATATCACTTGAGTCTGCATTGAAATTAACACTGATTTACCCCAAAAAAGGGGTAAAACACCCCCTTGGGAACATTCGAATGCAACCACAAGGGAGGTGCACAACTAGACCATCCTCAGAGCCTACATACCAAACTAGAAGCTTCTACGGCATATAGTTTTTGAGTTATGCGACACACATACGTACATACAGACGTCACGAGAAAACTCGTCGTAATTAACTCGGGGGTGGTTGAAAAGGATTTTTCGGCTGTTTATATGTTGGTAGGTACATATGCACGTGCTGACAGGTCGAAAAAACTATTGAACATTCATTCGGGGGTGAGCAAAATCAAAATTTAGACCCAAATTTGAGTGAATTTTTTTTCGCGATCACAATACTTCCTTTACTACGTAAAAGGAAGTAAAAACTTTACTTGCAAAGTAAAATAAACGTGCATTAATTTTCTTTTCAACAGAATTTAAGTTTTGTACAGCTTTGCACTTCCAAGCCTCAAACCCGGCTTCGACGATTGCCAGGTAAGGCACGGCTGAAGCCTTTCATCTCCTTACTGTGTCGATAAATTAATACACAGCGTGCTTTTGAAATAAACATTAGGGTTTCCGCGTTTAATTGACTACCTCCAGAGAATCTGATTTGCACCCTAAAGCCCTCGGTCACGAAGACGTACAAGCTGTTCCATTTCATTAAAATACATGGAAGAAACTGGTGATTGTCCAGTGACATCAGATCGATTTTTTCGTAACTTTATATTATTTAAAGATCAGATTATTTTACTTTTCAAGTAAGATTTTAAAATTGAGTTTAAAAGTGTTTAATTAAATAAAAGTGGCTTTTTTTTCTCATCGAGAAAAGTGTTTGAAAATATATTTTAGGCAAAAACTAATCAACCGTAAAACTTAATTTTGCAAAAATATAAGTTTCGAATCAAAATTACATGACTATAAGCCTAGGAAGATTTTTATTTCTTTCCAGTTAAATCAGTCTAAAATTCTTTTAATGAGATAATTTTCTCAAACTTTTACAATGAGAAATTTTCGATATTACCTGAAAAATAGGACCATAAAGTTTTAATAAACACAAAATCCCAAGCTGTTACTTAAAAAAAAATATTCTGCAAATGGTGAATAAAATCGCTTCGTTCATTATTCTTCATAATAATAATGTAAACGAGGAACATCAACAAACTTCAATCAGCAAACGATAAATAAAAATTAAAATCTCTCACTCAAGATTTTGGCAGGGATTCAAGTGAAACACCATTGCAATCGCTTCGAATTGCAATCGCTACTGGAAGTGAATTACATTATCATCAACTTAACTTGGCACTGACGTCACTACGGGTGGAGCCAATAAGAGCTCACAAGCAGTCAGTGATCTCCTCTTATTCGCCAAGTAGGCTGTGACGTTTTATCTAGCTCGTTTTTCATAGGCAAACGTCACGATGTTTTTATCAAGAAACGTTCTAATGTAATTCATTTCCAGTAGCGATTGTAATTTGCGATCGCCTGTTTCACTTGAATTCCTGCCTTTGTCAGCAATCTCAATTAGAATAAATTACAATGTAATAAAATGAACATCGCAGACGGTCAATTTAGAATGGTTTCTAGGATTTTTTTTTTTTTTTTAAACCCTTGAAGCTCGGAAAAAACATCAGTTTTACAACAGAAATAATATACTAACTGATGAATATAAGCTTTTGCGTGTTGATTGTTCAGCGCTCCCTAGCGGACAAAGTCCGCTCCTTTGATCTTTTGAGTAATGAATATAAGCCTGTATAAAACGTTATCGAGTGAAACTTGACTGAGATGGACACAGTAAGCAATTGCCCCTTTGGGCTGTTGTACCACTGAGTTTAGATTTAGTATACTTTTTTCTTTTATTTATTTATTCATTTTCAAAATGTGGTTGTTCCGTTTTTAAAACATCCGCTGAACAAAATAAAGTGTTTTAAAAACGAATGTGATTTCAATACATTATGAGCACTCTTGTGTTATTTACAATTCAAGGGACAAATTATATTAAACGCAAATTATGTATTAAGCTGCAAAGTGGAACACTCCATGTTAAAGTTGCCCCATTTCCCGCCATCTTGCCGCTCAATTTCCGGTTTATCTTCATATTTATATTCTTTCACGAGGTAACAAAACAAACAAATGTAAATCAACAAACTTTGAAGAACCAACATTTTTACACAAATTACGCTTCTACAACACTCAATTTTTCCAATTTTTAAAAGCATTTTTAAAGTTTGACTATGCGTAAGAACTAACACTAAGCTTTTGTAAACAATGTCTCCCTTTGCTAAGTTTTCTTAACGCATTACTGCATGGTTGTTCAGAAATGGAAAAAATAAAATGCATGAATTATTCATAAAAGAAGAAAGCAGTCATTCGAAATAAAAAGAACACATGTTTCCACATATTTTAATAAAAGAGAGCTTATTAAAAATCTTCAGACCTAAGCTTGCTCTAAAGAGCTTTTTTTTCGAAATCCTTTTGGTGTTTCAATGAAGACATTTGCTTACTGGAACACATGCCGTTACACATTGAAACATTACCTTCTCATTAAAAATAGATTCTTTTTCTCATTTTCTTGCAAGTAATTATAGAAAAACAGTATTGTTTTATTATTTTAACTCGTTGTTTAGTTCGGAGTTAAAAGAGCAGCTCTGTTTTTATCTTTTTTCCCCTCTCTTATTAGCATCATTACCTAAATAACAGGAAAGCACGGCATTTTACGAATCTTAAATTACTAGCAAAAAAAAAAAAAAAATTTATAAGAAAAGCTTTGTTTTTTTCGAAATAATATCAAGGAGAAAAACTAAAAGGTGTTTGGAGTTAAATAATACTGAATATGTATTGTGATTTTTCGTAACAATACTGGTATTTTTTTTAATTGAGCCTTTTTTAGACAGTTAATTAAAAATTTATTTTTAAATTTACTTATTAAAAATTGTTATTGCTGAAAAACGTAAAA
This sequence comes from Uloborus plumipes, assembly GCA_038373865.1. NCBI lineage: Eukaryota > Metazoa > Arthropoda > Arachnida > Araneae > Uloboridae > Uloborus > Uloborus plumipes. Next base: position 6,736 of record JAXGGA010025250.1, on the reverse strand, counting down.
AGAATTACATTCTTAAAAACGTATTTTTAACTCATTGTGTAAAGTAGCAGAAGATATTTTAATTATTCATTAAAGAGACTTTGCTCATTAAGCGTGAATTTGAAAAAATAAAACAGGGATTTTTTTTTTAAATTCAAATTCTTACATTTTGTTACAACGTGATACACGGTCAAGTGCTCCATTTGTTTTGTGCCACAGCATTTTTTTTTTTTTTGGCTTCTGGGACTTCGTAGCGAATCTAGAAGTGCAAATAGAATTTTGAAAAAAATTTACAGTGCAGCAACAGCTTGTAGGAAGTAATGTATGTTGTTCGTGTGAAAAAAGACTACCTTTTAAGTCATAATGTTCACATTTTAATTCCGATTTTTATTTGTTGCCAAAAACAATGTAAAATAATAATACGTTTTTACTTCCGCATTTAAATTGTTGCCAAAAACAAGAAGAAACTTTACCAACTAGTGATTATTCTAATTATTTTGTTCACATGTACGTCCAGCTTATCTTAAAATGAAAAAAAAAAATCTTACAATTTCGTGCTACCACCCGTTTTCGTAACTGAAAACGTATTATTTCAAAAATTTCAGTTGTTTCTCCCTAATATATGGCACTTTGAGAACATTTGTTTGAGCACCTCATGAGAAGAGGTAAGAGTAGAAGGAAGCTTGGGGGCTAACCTAAAACCAAATGAAGCCTCCTCGAAAACTTGGAAACGATTTATCTTAAAATAATTTTTAAACATGAAGACATCTGTTATTTTTGCTTGCTTTGTTTTTGTTTTTTCGAGAGTTCGTGAGTGCTTTCGACAAGCACCTTTCTTGGGTGCATTCAAAATATTTTTTTAGAAAAAGTTTCTTTTACCCTTTATGCCCTAAGACTAAACTAATTAGTAAATGAATTTTTATGTGTTTTTACTTCCTTTTAAGTAGTAAAGGAAGTATTGTGATCGCGAAAAAAAATCACTCAAATTTGGGACTAAATTTTGATTTTGCTCATCCCCGAATGAATGTTCAGTAGTTTTTTCTACCTGTCAACACGTGCATATGTACCTACCAATATATAAGCAGCCGAAAAAATCCTTTTCAATCACCCCGAGTTAATTACGACGAGTTTTCTCGTGACGTCTGTACGTACGTATGTGCCGATGTATGTGCGTATGTATATGTGTCGCATAGCTCAAAAACGATATGCCGTAGAAGCTTCTAGTTTGGTATGTAGGCACTGAGGATGGTCTAGTTGTGCACCTTCCCTTGTGGTTGCATTCGAATGTTCCCAAGGGGGTGTTTTACCCCTTTTTTGGGGGCAAATCAGTGTTAATTTCAATGCAGACTCAAGTGATATGAATTGGCGCTATCACTTGGCGGTATGTCGCCAAGCTTTTGGTCGCCAAGTGAATGACGCCAAGTTGGCGACAAATTTGGCGAAAAAATTAGTTTTTGAATTTAGTTCAACTTGGCGCTATTGGCGATATTTTGCGAAAATTCACTGAATCTAATATCTTTAAACAAGCTATTCTGGTATATATGTAGTACCTGGGGACCGAGCCCACTCGGTTAAAAAAAAACAGAGGTTTGTAAACTCGTGTTTTTTTCTAAAATGCGAAGTACTTATTTAGATAAACTTCTAAAGCATTTTTAAGCCTTTGGTTGCAATTACGCATTTAAAACAGCCGTAATTTGTAGGCCCAGCACCCCCAGAGGTATCGTTTCACTTGGAGGACTTTGTGACCACGACATTTTTAACGCCTCCCAGCCACCATTAATCAAGGCGGTGGATCTTTGATCGGCTGGGATCGAACCCGGGTCCCTCCGGACACGAGTCCGATGCCTTACCGATCGGGCCACCACGGCCCATTTAAAAATCACAACCTTATTTAACATTTTGAAGCAAAAATGGGACACCAGTGTCCCACTGAACGAAACACCGATTTCCCATGAATGTTTTACCTTTTACGCAGAAAGGGACACCACTGTTCTGTGCTGTATTACATAACCAGAAAATTATTAAAATGCTAAATATAATATTTTCCCTTTATTTTACCGTAAATTAATGCAGAGTAATGAACAAAGTAAATACGTGAAAAATACGTTGATAAAAATTCTGCGTCAAAGGGTTAATCCATGCTCACCGTAAAATCACACCCAATTTCATTTCATTTGGCGCCGAAGGCGCGGGAGGGGTTGATGAGAATATATGCAGAGTCCCTGTTCTCCAACGCATTTAGTCCAGTTGGTTTTGACTTTCACTTCACTTGACACTCCAAGGTTCCCCCCGTACATACCACAACTCGTGGTTTAACCGGGATGGGGCCTTGAAAAGCGCTCCGTTCATTTTTGAACAGACCCAAGGGTCGAGCAGACCCTTGGCCCAGCATCCCCCTGAGGTATCGTTTCACTTGAAGGATTATATCTGTACCTTAGAACCAGACTAACGTAAGTCCATTTTCGTCATTTTTCGGTAGAGGGGAAAAACTATTGTCGAATACATCGTTTTTCCCCTCTACTGAAAAATGACGAAAATGGACTTACGTTAGTCTGGTTCTGAGGTACAGATATGACCACGAACATTTTTAACGTCCCCCAGCCACCATTTATGAAGACTGTGGATCTTTGATCAGCTGGGCTTCCTCTATATGATCGGCCCGGGACCCTCCTGTTACGAGTCCGACGACTTACCGATCGGACTACAAAATCCAAAACTTAATCTAAATACAAAATTTTATCAAAATCGTTTGAGCCGTTTTCGAGATCCGAAATATATATATACAAGAATTGCTCGTCTAAAGATATTAGATGTAATTTTGTTTCGAAACTTAATATTTTAAGAATGGGTTTCATATTTATTGATTTTTTACCTGAAATATCATACTAAACACGAAAAAAAGTATTTTAAAACTAACTATAACACTTTTATACTCAATTTTGAAATCGCACTTGGAAAGTAAAGTAATCTGATTTTTATATACTGTAAGTTACCATAAAATTCAATAGATGTCGGTGGATAATAACCACTGCTTTTATTCCATGGCTTTTGAATAAATGAAACAGCTTGTTATCTAGTGAAGCCTTGCTTTAACATTTCAAAAACAATAACAATTTAACGTTGCCAAATACCATAATTTGAACTTGCGCTGATGTGATTAAATATGAAATCCAATTGTTATAACGAAACTTGGTCGCCACGGAAACAGTAACAATGAAAGTAATCATAAAGAAAATGGCGAAATAAAAGCTTCTCAAACTTTCAATGAAGGCACAAAAAAACGGGATTTTTTGTGAAAACTCGCGTTTTTACAGAAAAAACGCCGACGTAGATGAACTCAGAAACCAAAACTCTATCTAAATACAAAATTTTATCGAAATCGTTAGAGCCGTTTTCGAGGTCCGAAAAATAAATAAATAAATAAATATATATACAAGAATTGCTCGTTTAAAGATATTAGAGTACCAGGGGACCGAGCCCGCTCGGATAAAGAAAAAAAGAGGTTTGTAAACTCGTGTTTTTTTCTAAAATGCAAAGTACTTATTTAGATAAACTTGAAAAGCATTTTTAAGCCTTTGGTTGCAATTATGCTTTTAAAACAGCCGTAATTTGTTTTAAAAAACACAACCTTATTTAATCCATGCTCACCGTAAAATCACACCCAATTTCATTTCATTTGGCGCCGAAGGCGCGTGAGGGGTTAATGAGAATGTATGCAGAGTCCCTGTTCTCCAGTACGCATTTAGTCCAGTTGGTTTTGACTTTCGCTTCACTTGACACTCCAAGGTTCCCCCCGTACATACCACAACTCGTGGTTTAACCGGGATGGGGCCCTGAAGAGCGCTCTGTTCATTTTTGAACCAGGCCCTAGGGCCGAGCAAACCCTTGGCCCAGCATCCCACCAGAGCAGAGACGTGCCGTCTGGGTAGGCAAGGTAGGCAGTGCCTACCCATGAAGAAAACATACCAATTTTTTAATTTCATTAAATGACATATAATGTGCTGATTGGAAAATATTAAGGCATTAAACAGTGAATATACAAGAAAAAAACGGAATTTTTAATTTTTCTTCCTTCAAAAAGCATCGATTACCGCTGCTTTTCGACCACTGTATCTATACCATGCATCGTCTCAGGGAGTGCACGTGCCACCGCACTTTTCTCCCCTAATGTTCGAAAAGCGGCGAAGAAAGGCTGTTTGGAAAGTGCCTTTGCGGTTTCTTTCTGTTCTCCGGCGAAACTTGACTGCGTCATGCGCAGAACCATGCCTGTCGAGTCTGAGACGTTTCTACGGTCTAGACATCTTGACGCCGTCTTTTGTACAGTACTGTTGAATACTTGCAGTTTGCTATCTTCATTATCGTGTTTTCTTTTTCATGAAATATAGTAATTTTCAAATGTTTAGTGTGTTTTTTTTTGTGTCCCGCTTTTTCGTAGGATGAAGTTAAAACTATCCAATATGGATATGAGATAGTTTATAAATCATATACATATATGCAGGCGAATATTCCTGCATATATGTATATAACTTGTATGATAAGTAAACATCTTTCAGATTCACATTATTGTATTGCTTTTTGCATTTCATGCGTTTTTAATGATAAATATTATTCCACAAATCTTCGCATCTGCCTACCCTAGGCATTCATTGACGGCACGTGCCTGCACCAGAGTTATCATTTCACTTGGAGAATTTTACGACCACGAACAATTTTAACGTCCCCCAGCCACCAGTAATGAAGACGGTGGATCTTCGATCGACTGGGCTTCCTCTATATGATCGACCCGGGACCCTCCGGTTACGAGTTCGATGACTTACCGATCGGACTATCGCGGCCCACACCCAATTCTAACTTTATTTTGATCGATTTCTTTTAAATTTAAAAAACAATTATAATTCTAACGTGTTGCAAAAACTCGTTTACCAAATACCATAAAAATTTTAATTTGCGTTGATGTGATTAAATATGAAATCCCTTGTTATAATAAAACGTGGTTGCTATGAAACAGTAACAATAAGAGTAATCATAAAGAAAATCGCGAAAGAAAGCTAGTCAAACTTTTAATGAAAACACGAAAAACGGGATTTTTTGTGAAAACATGCGTTTTTACAGAAAAAACGCCAATGTAGCTGTCAAAAACCAAAACTTTATCTAAATGCAAAATTTTATCAAAATCGTTAGAACCGTTTTCGAGAGCCGAAACATATTACAAGAATTGCTCGTCTAAAGATATTAGATGTAATTTTGTTTCGAAACTTAATATTTTAAGAATGAGTTTCATATTTATTGATTTTTTACCTGAAATATCTTACTAAACACTCTTGAGGAGGAAAAAAAGTATTTTAAAACTAACTATAATACTTTTATATTCAATTTTGAAAACGCACTTGAAAAGTAAAAAGTAATCTGATTTTTATATAATGTAAGTGACCATAAAATTCAATAGATGTCGGTGGATAATAACCACTGCTTTTATTCCATGGCTTTTGAATAAATGAAACAGCTTGTTATCTAGTGAAGCCTTGCTTTAACATTTCAAAAACAATAACAATTTAACGTTGCCAAATACCATAATTTGAACTTGCGCTGATGTGATTAAATATGAAATCCAATTGTTATAACGAAACTTGGTCGCCACGGAAACAGTAACAATGAAAGTAATCATAAAGAAAATGGCGAAATAAAAGCTTCTCAAACTTTCAATGAAGGCACAAAAAAACGGGATTTTTTGTGAAAACTCACGTTTTTACAGAAAAAACGCCGACGTAGATGAACTCAGAAACCAAAACTCTATCTAGATACAAAATTTTATCGAAATCGTTAGAGCCGTTTTCGAGATCCGAAAAATAAATAAATAAATAAATAAATATATATATATACAAGAATTGCTCGTTTAAAGATATTAGATATTACATATATATACAGGGTGTCCACTCCAATCGTGGACCAATAGCTAATTTCTAAACCGTTAGAGATACGCATATAGTTTATTTAGGAAAAAATCTCCAAATTATGAAAGGAATTTTGGGTCTATTCAATGTTTTTCAAAAAAATCAAATTTTGAAAGAGTTACGAAATTTAAATTTTTATACAGCCCCCCAGTCCTATCACTCATATTTAGTAAAACATTCTTGACACTGTAACGTTTAAAACTAAAAAAAAATAACTCCTCTACCACAAAAATTGACCGAGTTATGACGTTTTGAAAAATCAAGATTTTGTATTATTTCATGACGTCATCGAGAGATCACTTAAGGGACCGTATGCGAAATCCTTCAAAATCTTGATTTTTCAAAACGTCATAACTCGGTCAATTTTTGTGGTAGAAGAGTGATTTTTTTTTACTTTTAAACGTTACAGTGTCAAGAATGTTTTACTAAATATGATTGATAGGACTGGGGGGCTGTATAAAAATTTAAATTTCGTAACTGTTTCAAAATTTGATTTTTTGAAAAACATTGAATGGACCCAAAATTCCTTTCTTAATTTGGAGATTTTTTCCTAAATAAACTCTATGCTTATCTCTAACGGTTTAGAAATTAGCTATTGGTCCACGATTGGAGAGGACACCCTGTATATTTCGGATCTCGAAAACGGCTCTAACGATTTCGATAAAACTTGGTATTTGGATGGAGTTTTGGTTTCTAAGTTCATCTACGTCGGCGTTTTTTCTGTAAAAACGCCAGTTTTCACAAAAAAACCCGTTTTTTGTGCCTTCATTAAGTAAGTTTGAGACTCTTTATCGCCATTTTCTTTA
>JAXGGA010025249.1:0-10858 GCA_038373865.1 Uloborus plumipes | reverse complement strand
TGGACATAATAACTAATATTTTTTATAATTAAATTAATTGACATTAATAAAATCACTTCCCAGAGGACTGTTTTCGCAACGACCCTGATGCATACTTTCATCACAACTGTGGCTCTCGAACTAAGCAAAGTAGCGTTTCAACATCGTTCTCGTCGATTTCGGCAAATTCACTCTGATTACTTTAAACTTCATGCCAAAAAGAATTTGCAATAGATATAGATTTTTCGTATTACAGCTTTGAATTTGTTGCAGGGGACTGTTTGAAAAAACTCCGGACAGAATTTATATGATAATTTTAAGTTTTTGAAATACGTTTTTTTACCTCATTTCATAAGAAAAATATAGCTTCATTATTCTATTTTTAGATATTAATTGCCAAATTTACGTAGTGTTAATAGGTTTTTTGAAATACTATGAACAGTTAGACTATGGGATTGGGACAGCCAGGGGACTGCGTTTTCGGCGCTTAGATAATTTCTAGAAAAAAAAATTAAATTGTTATCACTCCAAACACAATTGGGCCACAAAGTATGAATGCTTCACTTGTATTAAGAGCGATAATTACTTTATTACACTTTAATTATTTTTAAAATACTCAGTCCGGACAGCCAATTACCAGTTTACAGAGAATCGCCCATATGAGTGATTCCATACCAACTCACCGAATGGCTGTCGCAGGGCCGACTCGGATTTTCTTTTAATTTGGCACACATGTTGATCATATAGAGGCATGGAAAAGTCCAAATTGTTAGGTTCCTGCTCCACTTATTTTCTGAGATACATGCCCTCAAAGTTTGTCCGCTACGTCAAAATACTAAAAAAGTGATGTTATTTAATCATTTTTTATAAAAAATCATACTCATGCAAAATAAAAGTGTTAGATATCTATGGAAACTAGTTACTCCAGGCATTCAGAAAAAAAATATTAGAATGTTCATAATAAAAATTGCTAAGGTACAGGGCTCTTTGAAGTTGTAATCACAAAAACTCGATTTTGCTAAAATTGAGGAATTTATTCCAAAAAAAGGAAGACATAACCAAAGGTTTACTCACTTTCTGGTAGTGTACAGATGTTTACTATAAATGGTTACACAATGCATAACTTGGATTTCTCACTCCTTCTTGGAAATATTTAAGCTTAAAGATAAGCCATAAGGCAAAAACATGCGTTTTTGGCCATCTTGGCAGCCATTTTTCTCATGAAGGGGGAGCAGTAGAAACTTTAATTTTTTTTTAAAACAAGCCACTGATATGTTATCTATTCACAGGAAAAGAGTTTACTTTTGGTTATTTCTTCCATTAAGAGATGTCCTGCTGACAGTATATGCATGTTTTTCGCGACAACCATATGCTTTTGTTCCCCCTCTCATGGACTTAAAATTAATTAAACCAAAAAATAATGATATATTTATTAATAGCTGTATTATCTACCCAATATATCATGAAATTTAATTTATTAAATCATTGAACAATAAATTAGATAATTGATGAAAACAATTTCTCTGATGCCTGAGCATTATGCATTCATAATTGAATCGATTATTTCGAAAAGGTAACATCTCGGTTTTTTTTCAAAATCAATTTTTTAATGGCATTCTGTTATTAACGTATAAACACGTTATTCTTGTGAAAATGGAACATCTCTGCAGTTCTATCATTGCAATAATTAGCCCTTTTAAGCTTCTTCGTTTTTTATTAATTAGTTTTTTTGCTCCCCTGAAAAATTTTAAATTTTAGAGATATTCCCTTTTCGAAATAATCAATTCAATTATAAAGCACTAAATACTTTCTTGAGAAATTAATTAACATAAAGGAGCTCTAAATATTTATATTCTAAGCAATATCCAATCTTGTGATTGGGATATTCCTGTTTTTAATTGCAGAATTTCTCGAATATCGCATGAATATCAGGAAAAGAAATGAGGTCTTTTCCTTTGATGTAGGATATTTTATGACAAATTTCATTTGATGGGCTACTAACTGAGCATGGTGATAAAGAGCTATTAATTTCAGCATCGAATTCCATTTTACCTTATAAACAGTTAAATATTTACAAAATAATTAAATAAATAATTTAATACAAAGCCATGCTTGAAGAATTAAAATTAGTGCAACTAATTTATTCCCATACTGATCTTTACAAAACTGACATGTGTTGAGCACTGATAAGAACTGACAAGAATAAGTTTACTCACTAAAATACTAGTTCACAGATACTATAAAGCATACATTCTATTTTCTACAAAATAATACTGCAACAAAGAACAAGGGTATAAAGGGTTAAGTACTAAAGAATTTCTTGAAAAATCAATTAAAATAAAGGAGCTTCGAATATTTATCTCATAAGCAATACCCAATCTTGTGATTGGGATGTTCCTGATTGATGGCTATAAACAGGAGGATACCCTTGTTCTTTGTTGCAGTATTATTTTGTAGGAAATAGAATGTATGCTTTATAGTATCTGTGAACTAGTATTCTAGTGACTAAACTTATTCTTGTCAGTTCTTATCAGTGCTCAACACATGTCAATTTTGTAAAGATCAGTATGGGAATAAATTAGTTGCACTAATTTTAATTCTTCAAGCATGGCTTTATATTAAATTATTTAATTATTTTGTAAATATTTAACTGTTAATAAGGTAAAATGGAATTCGATGCTGAAATTAATAGCTCTTTATCACCATGCTCAGTTAGTAGTCCATCAAATGAAATTTGTCATAAAATATCCTACATCAAACGAAAAGACCTCATTTATTTTCCTGATATTCATGTGATATTCAAGAAATTCTGCAATTAAAAATAGGAGTATCCCAATCAGAAGATTGGGTATTGCTTATAATATAAATATTTAGAGCTCCTTTATGTTAATTTTCTCAAGAAAGCATTTAGTGCTTTATAATTATGAATGCATAATGCTCAGGCATCAGAGAAATACTATTTCTTGTTTTCATCAATCATATAATTTATTGTTCAATGACTTAATAAATTAAATTTCATGAAATATTGGGTAGATAATACAGCTATTAATAAATATATCGTTATTTTTTTGGTTTAATTAATTTTAAGTCCATGAGAGGGGGAACAAAAGCATATGGTCGTCGTGAAAAACAGCAGGATATCTCTTAATGGAAAAAATAACCAAAAGTAAACTCTTTTCCTGTGAATAGATAACATATCAGTGGCTTGTTTTTAAAAAAAAATAAAGTTTCTACTGCTCCCCCTTTATGAGAAAAATGGTGCCAGGATGGCCAAAAATGCATGTTTTGCCTTATGGCTTATCTTAAAGCTTAAATATTTCCAAGAAGGAGTGAGAAATCCAAGTTATGCATTGTGTAACCATTTATAGTAAACATCTGTACACTACCAGAAAGTGAGTAAACCTTTGGTGAGTAAACCTTCTGGGGGTGGTTTTTAAATTCAATATTTCTTCTAATACATTTCTAGATTCAAAATAGTTTTCAATACGCAGTCCAGTAACATTAATGTGATCACTTGTCAAAATCCAGAATAACCACCTTTCGCAAAGCGGACTGATGCGAAACATGCAAGAAGAGACTCAGTTAGGTCCCTGAAGGTGTTCACTGGTAGTTTGAGCTATGTCGACTCCAATGCCGTGGCCAGCTGCCCTATATCAGTTGGGTGAGGATCCATGGCGCGAATAACCCGAGAGAGAAGCTCCCACGTATTCTCGATTAGGACTGAATCAGGAGAGTTTGCTGGCCAGGGGAGAAGGGTAAACTCATCCTGGTGCTCTTAGAGTCATGTGCATACACTGGCACTTCGCATTGTCTTGCTGATGGATGCCACCATCCCGAGGAAAAACAATGCCCATATGGGGGTAGACATGGCCCGCAAGGACAGATACCTACTTGTATTGATTCACTGTGCCTTCCACAATGATGAGTGAACCCAGAGAATGTCAGAAAAACATTCTCCAGACCATAATGCTCCGGCCTCCAACTTGGACCGTTCAGGCAATGCTGGGTCATTCCGTGTCAACTCAACACAGGGCTCAGACCTCACCCCCTCAGATTTTGATGAAATTTGGTACAGAGGTAGTGTTCATATAGACATGTAAAAATGTAAAATTTTTTTTGAAAAATACGAAAGGGTTTTGAAGATACAGCGCTGTAAAAGTAACAAAAAGGGGTCAAAACACGTGAAAGACACAATTTTCAAAATGACCTAAAAATGTTTCTAATTGAGATAGAGACCTAAAACAAGTGCCATTTGACAGCATTTTTAATGGCCTTTTGAATGATATACAACATGATCCGGTCTAAAACGAATTTATTTCAATTAAATTTGAATTTAAATTTAAAATTTAAATTTCTCAAAATGTGCCGCCTCAATTTTTTCAAATTTTTTTATAAAAATGCTTATACACTATTTAAATGGCTGTAGAAGTTTCAAGATGGGCTTATAATGGGTTCATGTTGAAAAAAAATCATTCAATAAAGCAGTAATGGATCTACAGCGCAATTTAGCATGGTTTTAGCACTAAAAAAAAATATATTTAAAGGATGAAATGGATTCAGGTTGATTAGCTAGTTAAATTTCAAGTAACTGATTCCAATAGTATTTGCAATTAATTTAATTTAATTTATTTACCTGTTGTCAGGTCTTTCATTTTGAATTTTTCCAGGGGAAGGGCGGTGGCAACAACTACAAACAATGTAAATACACCCAAAAACTGCGACAATTACACCCACTTAAATGAAAATAGGTTGGTTTCCCTCCCCGCCTCCCCCCCCACATAATTAATTTATCTATTTACCAGTTGTCATTTCTTTCATTTTGAATTTTTCAGTGGAATGGGGGGTGCAACGATTGCAGACTCAATGACAATTCCACCCCAAAACAGCAAAAAACATACCCATTTAAATGGAAATAGGTTAATTTCCCTATTCCGTCCGCCTCCCCCTTCCCTAAATGGCGGGTCTACATGTTGAAGAGTACTCATAAATGTAGGTAAAAATTTGCAAATCTAGTAAACTCATATTTTAAGTCTGTCATTATTTTATTCTTCGAAATAATTAATGGAAAAATTTAGACAGAAAAATATTTTGTTCTAGGAATTTTTCGTATTTTAAATTTTTTTAATATAAATAACTCTTAGGAAATTCAATTTGATGTATGCTTACTCATCATTTTTAAATATGTAACTATATTAAATCAAGTTGTCAATTATTTGAATGGTAACTTGCTATTAAAAAATTAAAATGCTTGTAAGTAATTCGGTAGTCATTAAGATGATCTCATTGCAAAAGAAGGATGAAAAATGTAATAAAAATTTGTTACCACATCTAAATAATGTTCCATTAGGTATAACCAAGCAAGAAGGAATAAAACTATATATTACATCTGGCGGATGTAAGGTGTCAAGATATATTTTGTAAAACGCCTACTTCCTAGTTTCAAGCTTAGTATGAATTGTGATCAGCCCCAAAGTCAGATGTCTGTCTTATTAGAGTAGGTTGAAGAGATAGTGGTAATACTGAGTTTCTATTAGTGCATTAGTGAATCAAAGGAAATTGGAATTTTAGTTTTAAATTCTCATTATTTTGTATTGACTAAAATTAATGTACTAATCAGTAATGTTAAAAGCCGTTTAAGTATTAAGGGTTTGTAAATCTAGGGTAAAATGTAAATATTAATTAAAATTTAAACTCTGGCTGATCCAAGGTACTTTACTGGACAGTGCTTTAATCCATTTCAAAAAAATAATCACATGTAAGAGACAGAAAGAAATTACACAATGTTGCAGACTGGATGACAGAATATTTGAGTGGAGTTCCGAAAATGCCAAAATTTGCCATACTTGTAGAAAATAATTGTCTCTTTTAAAGAAAAATGAAGACACAGGCCAGAATATTGAAGACAGTTATGTTCTGAAAGTTGTGATCCAAATTTTGCTCCAAAGTTGGAAATTGTTGAAACATTAAATGTGTTACTACAAGAATTGGGGAGAATCTTCAATCGACAAAAGGAAATCAGAAAAATACAAGTTATTCAGCAAGTAACATGAAAAAGATTAATGCTGCATTGAAATGCTAACTATTTACTAATATTGAAATATATTCTGAGAGTGAGCCTCAAACAACTGAAAAAACACTTTTAAATAATTAGAAAACTAAATTGCTGATTCTTCTAATGTTGACATTTAATGATACTAACCTGCTTGCCAAAGTCATGTAGTATATGAAAAATAGTGCCAGAGTTCTCAATGCTCCTAAATACCTGGTAAGAAAATCAAAAAGACTCTTACAAGATAAAGGTATCCTGACTAGCCCTAATCAGACCAGGAAAAGTTTTCCTCCTAACATTGCAGAAAACATAAAAGCGTTCTGTGAAAATAATGAAATTAGCAGAATATTACCAGGAATGAAAGATTGTATACCTATCTGTTCGAACAAAAAAGGGGGATATAAAAATATCCAAACGGTTGATTCTCTGTAACTTGATGGAGGCTTATGAAGATTATAAGATCTATGGTATAGAGCTTATGAAGATAAATATCCCAATTTTAAGGTAATTTTGTCCAAATTTGCTGAACTGAGACCAAATTATTTTATACTTGCAGGTCAGAGTGGAACTCACACGGTTTGTGAATGCACCACTCACCAAAACGTAAAGCTAATGATAGAGAATGGGGGGGGGGGGGATCCTTGGAATAGGTAAATTTTAACCTATTTCCATTTAAATGGGTATGGTTTTTGCTGTTTTTGGGTAGAATTTACATTGAGTCGATATCCGTGGACCCCATTCCGCTGGAAAAATTCAAAATAAAAGACATGACAACAGGTAAATAGATAAATAAATGATGAAAGGGGGGGGGACTACCTCTGGAATAGGGAAATTAACCTGTTTTCATTTAAATTTGTATAATTTTGCTATTTTTTGGTGTATTTTCATTGTCTGTAGTCATTACACCCCTCTACCCCCATTCCCCTAGAAAAATTCAGAAGGAAAGACATGACAACAGAAATTCTAGGAATCAGTTACTTGAAATTTAACTAGCTAATCAACCTGAATCTATTTCATCCTTTAAATATATTTTTTCTTAGTGCTAAAACCATGCTAAATTGTGCTGTAGATCCATTACTGCTTTATTCAATGATTTTTTTCAACATGAACCCATTATAAGCCCATCTTGAAATTTCTACAGCCATTTAAGTAGTGTATAAGCAATTTTGTAAAAAAAATTGAGGTGTCGCATTTTGAGAAATTTAAATTTAAAATTTTAATTCAAATTTAATTGAAATAAATTCTTTTTAGACCGAATCATGTTGTATGTCATTCAAAAGGCCATTAAAAATGCTGTCAAATGGTACTTGTTTCAGGTCTCTATCTCAATTAGAAACATTTTTAGGTCATTTTGAAAATTGTATCTTTCACGTGTTTTGACCCCTTTTTGTTACTTTTACAGAGCTGTATCTTCAAAACCGTTTTGTATTTTTCAAAAAAAATTTTACATTTTAACATGACTATATGAACACTACCTCTGTACCAAATTTCATCACAATCTGAGGGGGTCAGATAAAATTTTGTCGAAAATTGTGTTGATTTGACGTGGAATGACCCTGCTGCAGGATGTTTGGTTTCAGAGGTTTTACGCCTCATACACCAACGTCCATCGGGCCGATGGAACATTAAACGTTATCCAACAGAAAATGCTATCTGTCTCCACTCAATGAACATCCAGCTGCGGTACTGGCATGCAAATTCCAGAGTTCGTCATCGATGGACAGTAGTCAGCATAAGTGCATAAACCAAGCTTCTGCTTTGGGAGCCCAGATGGAGCAACGTCTGCTGAACAGTAGTTTGGGAGATGATGTTGGTTGCCCCTTGGTTCATCTGGGGAGGGGGGGGGGGTCAGTTGCTCAACAGTAGCGTCTATTAACCCGAACGCATCCCCGCAGCCGTCGTTCGCCTCTGTCATCTATGGCTCCTGGTGTATCACATTTTCAATGTCGCTGATTTTGGACAGTCCCATTTTGCCATGCATGGTAGACCTCAAGATTTAGAAAAATTTCAAGTGGCCAGTGGCCACTAGACTCAAAAAACTTGGTGGCCACCAGTTTTACCGAGTTTTGAAAATACCACCCTAGTACGAAAATGGGGGGGGGGGATATAAATTTGTCTCTTTAAATGTTTTAAGTATGTTTTATTTAAAATTCGTGATGGGAACTATCAAACATTATAAAGGTGCTAATACTAAAGTAATGCTAACAAAAAATATACATTATATCAATCATGGAGTTACAAGAAGTATTGCGTACCTAGAACTTCCAAGGTAATTAGTTACGAGTTCTAAAGTACCACTGACTGTGGCCTCTAGGAATCAATCTACTTTTACACATCTCAATACTTCAAAAACATTTATTAGTAATTAAAAAAATATATGCATAACAGTTGTATAAATACAAATGCTCTGAAAATTTAATTTGAGAAATGTACACTGTTGAGCATGTTTCAAAATGATAAAATTCAACAGCTTTAATTTTTCACTATCTGTAACTATATTAATGATTCAAACAATAATTTTGAATAGCTAAATTATAAAATAACTATTTCAGTCAAATAGTTGAGGAAGTAGCAAAACTTCATAGTATTCAACCATATATTGTTCAATACATTTTTAAATTGCAATTATATTAAAAACATAGCTTATTAATGAACAATTGAAATTTTCACTTAATCATTAGTTTGCGAAAATAGCAATGTTTCAAATTACTTCTTCAATGTATTGTAAGCAGGAATGTAGGTCAAAAATATTTTTCCTTTAAATAAATTTTCCCTCATATATTTGATATATCCCCCTAATTTTTCTCTTTATAAAATTCATAATCAGTTAAGAGTACAGAAAAGACCTTGAAAGCATAGGGATAGATGCAAGAAGAGCAGCAGATTTTTTTATCCTTTCAAAGGGTTGCAATTTGTAAAGTGAAAAACCAAATAATTCTTTTCCAGAAATTTATTTTATGAAAGTTCAATTATTGCATTATATACTAAATTTATAGTAACATGGGTGCAACAAGGATTTTATAACGTTATTCCTTGGGTAGTGATATTGGACTAAGGACTACCAAACAACTTATTACAAATCTATTAAACTAAGCTACTTTTCCCTGTTATATGGATTGTAATTTTAACATTAGCTCTGTGTTTAACTTTAAAATTTTCACCCTGATTGGGCACCTTGTGCTGCAAGAGTATCTGCTTAGAACAAAAACCTCTTTGAAAAAAAAAAAAAAGCTTTGGTTTTATTAATGCATTCAAATATACTAAATTGTATATATCAAGATATTTTCTGATTACTTCCTTTTTGTATTGTAAAAAACGTGTCAGATGCAGATAGAACTGAGATATTTGGATTGGTAAAACATTGCAGTCTGTTTCTATGAAAAGAATTGGACATTATAAATGCTAACTTTCTCTTTCAGTAAAGCAATAGTTATTTTTTACTCCGAGGTCCAATGTCCACTCGTATTTCCGGTCAAAAAACGATCTTCCCCGATCCCCCCCCCCCACACGTAACTTCTTTCCTAGAAAACTGTCTGTCAAGCAAGGGGTTCTTTGTTGGAGGAAATAGGAGCCTGCTCTCCCCCCAGCATGGGGAGAAATGGAAACCTGTTTCCACCTACCCACAGCAACTCCAGACAAACTTCTTCCCCAGTTTTTCCCCTTTGTTTGATGAAGGGCAATTCTAAAGCAATACATCGTTTCTTTCGGGAGCCTTATTGTACTGATGCATCTCTGGACTGGTGTGGATTTCTTTTCTTGGAATCTAAAATAAAAATAGCAAAAAAAAAAAAAGAGGTGGCGACTGTTGAAATTTTTTGGGGTTGCCACTTTTGAAAACTAGGTCGCCACGTGGCGAGTGGCGACCGTAAATCTTGACCTTTAATGCATGGTACAGTTTTACGATGACGGCAAGCAAACAGCTCAAAAACTCAGCCGTTTCGGAAATGCTTCCACCCTTGGCCCGAAAGCCAATGATAATGCTGTTTTGTACGTCGTATAAATCGCTTCATTTTCACATTTTGCCAACAATAGAAATGTTTTCTAAAGCCCTCACGCACCCTTTATATACCTTCAACTGCACTGTGCTACCAAGATCTTCTGTAATTGGTTATTTAACGTCAAAGTCGAAAGTACGTGGTGATCACATAATTGTGACTGGACTGTGTATATTTAACCAAATGGGGGAAGACCAGGGTCATTTCGAATTTTTCCAGGGGGGGGGGGGCAAAGGGTGCATACACAATGTAAAATTTACCAAAAAGTGACAAAACCACGCCCACTTATATGCCAATACATTGATTTCCCAAAGTCAGGGGTAAAGCAATTGACCATTGACCCCCTGTCCTCCCTAAATGAAGGGCCTGGGGAAGACTTAGAATATTCATTATAGAACCGAACGGAATAGATTAAAAAAATTTCCAGTTTTCCACCAATTTCTTCCGAATTCAACTGCCCAACCACTGGGCTTGTACGTTGATCCACTTTTTCACTTTTTCTGGGGTACGTTAGACTGGACCAACCTGCCCCAAGTTTTTAAAGATTTTTTTTTTTCTGCTAAACCTCAATAATTGCAACATTATTCTCATTGTTTGCATATGATACATTTATTTCATATTAAGCATGCTAGGAAATAATAATTAAAAAGTAAAGGTATATTTTGTAATTAGTTAATAAAAATTATTCTCAATTAATTTTACCATAAGATTTATATCCTATCTCTGCACTTTTTTGCTATTTATTTTTTCAAATATTCTTCTAAAACTCTACAGGCTGCTGTTTTCAAAGAATAAAAATTCACTATGTGCTACAGTTAAGTTTTTGGATTTAATG
>JAXGGA010025248.1:0-10858 GCA_038373865.1 Uloborus plumipes | reverse complement strand
GCCCTGAGCTGCTCTGCGAGACATGGGCTACGAGCGAAACGTTTTTTTTTTTTTTTTTGCTTAGTTTTGAATACAATTGTTCTGCAGCCCCGATGTCTGTTCTGCGACGTACGTCGCCGATTTAGCAGAATTCTGCTTTCGGGTGCGTATGTATGTGCGTATGTATGCATGTACGTATGTATGTCGAATAACTAAAAAACTTTTTGCCGTAGAAGCTTCTAGTTTGGTGTGTCGGCTCTGAGGGGGGTCTAGTTGTGCCCCTCTTCTTGTGGTTGCATTCGAATGTACCCAAGGGGGTGTTTTACCCCTTTTTTGGGGTAAATCAATGTTAATTTCAATGCTGATTTAAGTGATATGAATTAGCGCGACCACTGGACGATATAGCGCCAAGCTTTTGATCGCCAAGAGTTTGTTGCCAGCTTGGCGACATATTTAGCGAAAAAATATATTTTTTAAATTTGGGTTCAATTTGGCGCTATAGGCGATATTTTACGAAAAATCCACTGAATGATTCTAAAATTGGCGATATTTAGGAGATTAATCATTGTAAAACTTTTTTTGCACTGTTTCGTGGCAAACTAGGGATGTAAATGTCTGAATTGTTATCATTCTGAGTCTAAGCACTATTTTAACACTTAAGGCATCTACTAAGAAATTTACACGTAAAAGGAAGTAGCGTGGGGTAAATACCAGATTTTTTTTTTGGTAACAAAATACGTTTTTAGTTTTTATCTATTACTGTTAAATCAGGGGTGGCCCATCCTCCCCAAGCTCAATGGCGCAAATTCCTTCCCGAAAATTTTCACAACCCTCTTGTGCTTTTTATTTCTACCCCTCTTTTTATTTTATTTATTTTTTTTAAATATTATTTAGTTATTAAAAAAATACTATTTATTTAATTTTAAATATTTTTTATTTATTTTTTATATTATTTATTTATTTATTTTTAAAGTATAGCTGTTATTTTTTTATATATTATCAATTTTTTTTAAAGTTCGAATTATGCGCAGAATAGAATCGCTTTTTTCCCTTCCAGATATTCCCAGCACACGCACCCACATAAAAAAAACAACAACAAATAAATAAATAAAAATAATATTAATGAAATAAAAGAAATAATTTAAGTAAAAAAATAAACTAATAAATAGTTTAAATTAAATAAATAATTAAATTAGTTTAAAATCCCCCTCCCCCTCTCTAAAAAAATTTTGATGGCGCAACTTGCGCCATAACCCCTTCCCCCCCCCTGTGTGTACTCCTGATGTTAAATAAGGCGAACTCGTTTAATGTTTTAGCTACACAAGAACCAGAGACAGGGCCGACGAGAGGCAATGTCAGCTTAGTCAGAAACTAAGGGCCCGGATCTTGCGGGGGCTTGAGACGGAGCTGGAGAAGTAAACATTTTATAAGTTTTATAAGGGAAGGGGCCTGGCGCCCAAACTGACAAGAGGCTCTGCTTGGCTCTCAGCGAGCCTTATCAGAGAAATTTTTATCCATAAATAGTCAATGTATCAATTTACGCTATTAGCTCTGCTCGGGGGTGCCCATCCCCCCCAAGCTCAATGGCGCAAATTCCCCCCCCCCCCCAAAAAAAAAAATTTCTCAACCCTCTTGTAATTTTTATTTTTACCTCTCTTTTTTATTTTATTTATTTTTTAAACATTTATTTATTTTTTTTAATATTATTTATTTATTCTTTTAAATATTTTTTATTGATTATTAATTTTCTAAACGTGCTAATTATGCGTAGAACAAAATCTTTTGTCTCTTCCAGACATTCCAAGCACACTCACACACACAAAATAAATAAATAAATAATAATAATAAAGAAATAAAAGAACTAATTTAAATTAAAAACATTATTAATGAATTATTTTTATTAAAAAACAGTAAATAATTTAAATAAATAGGTAAATTAATAAATTAGTTTTAAAAAAATCCCCCCAAAAATGTTGATGGCACAACTTGCGCCATAATCCCCCCCTGTGGGCACCCCTGGTTCTGCTGGGTAACATTTTATTTATTAAGTTAGCTATTATTTTAGTAAATAATTTAGCATAATCTTTCGACAAGTTATCAAGAAAATAAGTAAGTAAATCATTAGTAAATCAATACTAAGTCGCTACTAGACTATCATTACAAACTTTTCTAGTGGTTATATTATACTAGCTAATTATCCGGCGTTGCCGGGTGCTTATTAATACAGCATAGCTAATTGTGATTGTTTTTAACTTATTTAATGCTGAAAGGAAATAAGTAAGAATAAAATTGATAATTCATTGTTAATCGTAATCTTTGTTGGAAAATACTCATATTTAAATGTGTTAACATTTAAATATGAGTATCAATACTCATATACTCATACAAATTTTTATGCTTAAAGTCTTATGAGCCAATATTTTGAAAAGTGCCAATTTGAAGTTGGAGTTTTCTGATAAAAAAAAATTTTTGCAGAAAAAAATTAATATTGGATTCTAAGTCTAAATTGGGTCTAAATGCAAGAAAATAAAAGGGGGGAGGTCAAGGAAGTTACTTACCCCCTCCTTATTACTCACTTGTAAGCCGTTACAGATCTGACGAGTGTTACAGATCTGATGCTAATATGAGCTACATATTTGAGTTTATGCTTTCAGTCTTCGTTAACATCTCTAAAAATGATATCATTTCCTTGCATTTTTAACATATAATTAAGATAATTATATTAAAATATATATATATTAGCTAAAAAATCAAATTTCATTATAAAAAAGCATTTCTTGGAAATAAAAATAAGCGATAAGGTTTTTAGACAAAATAAATTATAAGATTACCAAATCCAAGCTCATAAAACATTTGTTTTGTTTTGAAACAACACACAACTTCAACTTTTTCAATGCACAACTCTGCTGCTTACTTTTCTTTATTAGTTGCAGGAAATTTAATTTCTTGATCAGAAATTCAAATTTAGCATGCTAGTTATTACCTAGTTATTTAGCGAAGTTATGAAAAATTGAAGCACCAAAAAAAAAAATAATAATAATAATAAATAAAATAATAATAATTAATTAACTTAATTTCTGCAGTGTCAATTTTTCTTATTTTACTAACTTCTATTGTCAGGTCATACAAACCACAAATGAAGCAATTGTACTAAAACTAATTGCTTTTCCTTTTTTAAGAACAAAAATATTCAATATATACGGCTAAAACCTACGATTTTTGCTTTTTAATAATTCTGAAACGTGTGAGTCAGTTCGGTAACATATTCGCTGTTTTTCAATGTTACAGCTCTAACTGTTACCGATCTGACAAACTGACAAAGTTTTTTTTTTTTATATTTCCGAGTCGATCGCGCTAAACCAAAATCAAACACGTGTTTTTTTTTCACTTGTAATAAAGGACCAAACTTATACATAAAATAATTTTTAAAATAATAAAAACTGCGCATTTTAGCACGTGTTACCGATCTGATGACTTAAATGAAACACATTATATAAAATCACTTTGAAAAATCTTACCTACAATTTTAGATGCAGAAATGCAAATTTTTAATTACGATGCAATAAAACATCCCACCAGGTACTCAGTATCACGTGGTATAGGTGCAGGAAATGATTTTGGGAGCCTAAACATAGATCGGAAGTTATTGTTACCGCTCTGACGGCAGAACTAGGGACACGCTTATTTCGCATCGGCTAGAAAATCAGGAATCGATTAAAACAAAAATGAAGTAAAATATTAACAAAGGGGTAAAAATGGAATCGTTTTTTGTGCAAGTGCGTTTTTTTTTTGGAGGGGGGGAGTTAGAAAGTGCGCATGACCTGTTTGCATGCTAAGCTTTGCTACTTGGGACACGTTACCGATCTGATTTTTGATGTATAAAAACAATATTTTCTGAAGAAAAAAAAATTTCTTTCTGATGTTATTAGATGAAATGAAAGCAAAACTTATCTTCTTTCTGGGGAAAATTATTTTTTTAACTAATTATTGAAATACTAGTGAAAATTCACTTGGGACTCAAATTGGCACTTTTCTAAACATTAGCTCATAAACTGTAAAATAGCTAGTTTTACCGTTTTTTACTGCGCTTTTAATTTTAAATTGAAACCTCCGCTTTCAGTATTGCAATGTAAAAAATATATATATATTTTTTTTTGCAGTGTGGATATTCACGAAATCATTTCTAATGCACTTTAGAATTTAGGAATCTCATTATTTTCATGTTTTACGTAATTGATGATCAAAAGGCTCAAAAAAGAAAGAAAGACACTATCCCCTTCTCCCCACAGCGTTGATATCATACATTCCTGTTTCATTTTTTTTGAAATTGAATTCGACAAAATCTATGTTTTTTACTTAAAATACCAGTTTTATATTGACAAGAAAGGTGCTATTGACTAAGAAAACTTTTACAATGCACACCAAAAAGAATACAGCTACTCCACACTTTCACTACAAAGATGAAACTATTTACTCAGTCCATTATGATACAGCTTAAAAATGTCTTCAATCATTTCCTCAATCTTAACTAGCATTGTTCTAACTCTCTGCAATGTTTTAGCTAAAATAATCAGCAATCAAAATTCCAGAACAATCTCTTTCCAGGAGTTTGATTCCGTTGCTTTCATTATCTCGACATCGCGTCTCATAATACCTTGAATTGCAGGTTTATTATCCAGGATATGTTTTAAAACAAACTCATATATTTATTTTTTACAGTCTCATAACTTTCAGGATGTTATCCCTGCTACTTGGAATCACTAACTTTTAACAGTTGGAGAAATATTCGCTCAGTTATCACTGAGCAAGTAATGGTATTTGCTAAAAACGTGGTCAAAGTACTTACAAAACATGATTGAAAAAGCGAAAACCTTCTTGGAAAATAATAGGTAGCTAGTATGCCTTATTTCTGCTAGTCTCTGGCTAAATACATATACAATAATAGCTTTTAGCCTTCCTGATTTACCATACTGTTTAAGAATAGATGTTGTTTTTACAGTATAATACAGCTAATTTTATAGTAACAAACTGTAAAAATTGCTAATTTTACAGTAATAAACTGTTAAATTGCTAATTTTAGACCAATAAACTGTAAAATTGCTGCTTTACAGTAATAGACTGTAAAATTGACAATTTTACAGTTAATTACTGTGCATTTTACAGTTTTAAACTGGAACCTCTGCTGCCAGTATTATACTGTTGTCTTTACAGTATAATACAGCAAATTTTGTTAAAATAAAACTATAAAATTGTGGTAATAAACTGAATTTGCTGCTTTACAGTATTAGACGGTAAAATTGCTAATTTTACAATTTAATACTGTACATTTTACAGTTTTTAGCTGGAACATTTGCTGCTAGTATTATATTGTAAAAATGTCAGTTTATTTTTTGCAGTGCAGAAGGGTCTGGAAGACTGCTATAACTTTCAAAATATTAATGTATGTAATGGTTTCTGTTTATAATAAGTCCATGCATTTCCGATCAAAACACCAGCATATATTCTCATTAGAGGTGTGTGGATTTTCATCTAAAATACTGTAGCTCAAGCTGAATCTTTGATTTATTTCAACTCATGAAAATATGTTAGTCATGAGTTGGGCAAATAACTCGTAATCCGGTGGGCATATATATAAACCTTGACAAAGTTATTCGTTTCTGCCACAAGTGCTTAGACCGAAAGCCAATGTGACAACAAGCCTTCCTTATGATGTTCTCTTATTGTTTCACCAGAAAAATCATAAGACAGTGAAACGATCATTGTTTTTATTAAAGCTCTTAAGCGTACTAACTTAGATTACATGTTAAAAAAATGCCCCACTTCGGTTTAGATTTCCTTTAAAATCATAATAATTGGTAGAAATCAGTAAACCATTTCTGTACGTTATTCCAGACACTTCATAGCGTACAGTGCAAAAAATAAACTGTTGATATTACAGTATAATACTGGCAGCAGAGGTTGAAACTGTAAAAAGCACAGTATGAAATTGTAAAATTAGCAACTTAACAGTTTATTACTGTAAAGCAACAATTTTACAGTTTATTATTGTAAAGCAACATTTTTACAGCCAATTACCAAAATTTTACAGTTTATTACCACAAAATTAGCTGTATTATTCTATTAAAACAACAGTATAATACTGGCTAGAGCCGCTATATAGACAGGCCGACGCATCAAGATTAAGTTTCACCACTTTGGATCCAATTCCTTAACTTTTACTTTCATATTTTCATTGTTGCGGAGTAGGGTTACCAGAAAAAAGTTTTGGCACATTGCTAAGCTTTGCCAAATCCGCGTGCCGCTAATAAATTGCTCACAGTGAAAAATTACCAAAACGCGATTACTGACCAGAAAAGACAACCTCTCAAACACACAAGCACGCGTTGGATCCAAAGTGGTGAAACTTAATCTTGATGCGCCGGCTCGTATATATAGGGGCCTTAATACTGGCAGCAGAGATTCCAGTTAAAAACTATACAATACACAGTAAAAAACTAAATTGAGCAATTTTACAGTTTATTACTGTACAATTAGAAATTTTTAAAGCTTGTTACTATAAAATTAGCTTTATTATACTGCAAAAATAACATCTATTTTTTTACGCTACCTCAGAAAAATACCTACCAGTTCCCTATGTGGGTGTAAGTGTGTAGTTAGGAAAAATTATCACTGGTGCATTTCTTCAGCGGAGCTTGTAAGCATGAATTTCCCAAAAGTATATGCAAAGAATTCTCGTAAACTTCGATGAACTTATTTTAATGGTACTTCAAATAAAACCAGTCAGGGGCGGATACAAGGGAGGGGTGAAGGGGGCGATCGCCCCTACCTTGAGGGACTCTCCATCTGTAATTTTTCGACATTGAAGTTCTAAAAACACAATTTTATACTAGTTTAACAATGTTGGGTGAAGGAGGTTTGGGGACTCCCCGGAAATGTTTCGGAAGCGAAGCTCAAAACTTTTGTGATCAATATTTGTAAATTAGTATACACAGTAAAAAGTAAATAAAAAGAAGTAATCGCCCCTCCCTTGAAATATATCTGGATCCGCCCTTGAAAATAGTTTATAAACACATTATCTTTATGAGTAAAATGCAAGCTATAAAAGGAATCTAAGAACTCAGCGATGCTGTATTGCTTCATGACTTTACAATAAAAATCAACCGTTTTTACTACAAGACTCACCGTTCTTTTTTTTCCCCTACCCTGAAACAAGGTAATTCGTTATCTAAGAAAGAAAAAATGCTTTTATTCTCATAATCTCCGTCTGATCTTGTTATCCTAGATCTTTGTCAGATATTATCTTAAGCCGACACCGTATCATAATTGTTTCAGCTTTGTCACGGTGAGTATATTACTTACTTTGCTAAAATTTAACCTTTTTTCCTTTGCATATAATGTTCTGCTGTTGTTATTTTTTAAAATATAACGCAGAAAAAGTTTACGTAAGATTTAAATTTTCTTAAACTTTATGCACGGTAAAAAAATTAATGTTATTTTTCCATTATAATATCGCTAATTTCATGGTAAAAAACTACAAATTTCTAATTTTACAGTAATAAACTGTAAAATTGCTAATTTCACAATTTATTACCGTGCATTTTGCAGTTTTAAACTGGAACCTCTGCTGCCAGCATTATGCTGTTATTTTTACAGTATAACACAGATAAATTTTACGGCAATAAACTGTAAAATTGCTGACTGAATAGTAAGAAACAAAAATTGCAAGTTTTACAGTTTATTACCGTGCATTTTGCAGTTTTAAACTGGAACAGTATTATACTGTAAAAACAACAGTTAATTTTTTGCAGTGTGATTGCGTGCATTAAACTTTCATGTACGATGAAACGAAAGCAGGGGGAATGCGGGGCAAAGTGAAACTTTTATAACTTGCCTTTTTAAAATGAACAAATTGAACATTTGTTCTGAAAATTACAGTAGATAAAGAAAGAACAATGTATTATACAGGGTGAGTTCGATCGAATCTGCCATACGAAAAGGGGTGATAGAAGAGTGCAAGTCGAGTATAGAATCACCCATTAGCGGTGTCAATTCGTAACCGTAACCGAGTTATGGTATATTTAAGAAAAATTCACAAAAAAACAAAATTCTGAGAAAAAGACCAATTTCTGAAGTTCCTATGGGGTCTACGCACAAAATAAGCACATATTTCGAAAGAGCAGAAAAAATCCTTTAAAATGACATCTTTTTCATCAGGATAGTCGCACTTTATAGCGAGTTACAAGCTTTCAAACACTGGAAACACTCAAAAATGCAATTTCATCAAACTTTTCAGTCAAAAATTTTAGAAACAACCGTATGAGCTACAACCGGTCAAATGCACCAAAAACTTTCCCATTTCACTAGCTTTCAGATGATACAACAGAAAATCCTATTGGGCTTCAAGTTCAGTAGATATTCCGGCTTTTGTTTGAAACAGTATGAAAATCGTCCTTTGTCACAATATGGAAACCAGCAAAGAGTCAGACTTTTATGTTCTAAATTTTCTATTTTATGTAAGTGTACTGGTTTATTTATTCAAGAAAAGGAAAATTTTATAACTAAATATTAAATTGTAACACTTTATTAAATTAATAATCACAAGAGAAGATAACAACACGTTTAAACAAAGGCAGCATTACTTTAACGCGCTTTTGACAAAAAAAAATCAAAATTAAATGAGTTACACTAACATCTATGAGTACATTTACATGTAAGCAATCCTCAAAATTTCCCAGAGCTACTGGAATTATCATCCCCCACACCGGATAGATGCCCTTGGCCTTTTAAGAGCGAGAACTACCGTCGCTCTCTATGAAATTTAATTTCATGGAGTCCATTCATCCTGTCATTTGGGTCCTATTCCTTGGCCACCTAGATCACCAGACCTGACGCCAGTGAACTTCTTTGTTTGTAGATTCTTGAAACAAGCAGTTTACTGCTCAGATGCAACCAGTTTGCAAGACTTGCGCATTTGGCTTGATGGAGCAGTAGCAAAAGTGAGAAATGAAATTTCATTGAGAGCGACGGTAGTTTTTGCTCTTAAAAGGCCAAGGGCATCTATCCGGTGTGGGGGATGATAATTTCAGTAGCTCTGGGAAATGTTGAGGATTGTTTACATGTAAATGTACTCATAGATGTTAGTGTAACTCATTTAATTTTGAATTTTTCTTTGTGAAAAGCGCGTTAAAGTAATGCTTCCTTTGTTTCTACGTGTTGTTATCTTCTGTTGTGATTATTAACTTAATAAAGTGTTACAATTTAATATTTAGTTATAAAATTTTCTTTTTCTTGAATAAATAAACCAGTACACTTACATGAAATAGAAAATTTAGAACATAAAAGTCTGACTCTTTACTGCTTTCCATATTCTGACAAAGGACGATTTTCATACTGTTTCAAACAAAAGCCGGAATATCTGCTGAACTTGAAGCCCAATAGGATTTTCTGTTGTATCATCTGAAAGCTAGTGAAATGGGAAAGTTTTTGGTGCATTTGACCGGTTGTAGCTCATACGGTTGTTTCTGAAATTTTTGACTGAAAAGTTTGATGAAATTTCATTTTTGAGTGTTTCCAGTGTTTGAAAGCTTGTAACTCGCTATAAAGTGCGACTATCCTGATGAAAAAGATGTCATTTTAAAGGATTTTTTCTGCTCTTTCGAAATATGTGCTTATTTTGTGCGTAGACCCAACAGGAACTTCAGAAATTGGTCTTTTTCTCAGAATTTTGTTTTTTTTGTGAATTTTCCTTAAATATACCATAACTCGGTTACGGTTACGAATTGACACCGCTAATGGGTGGTTCTATACTCCACTTGGGCTCTTCTATCACCCCTTTTCGTATGGCAGATTCGATCGAACTCACCCTGTATAATAAAACTTTCATTGAAACAATTGTGTTTCAATTGTGGAAGTTTATTTGTACTTTTAAGAACGAAAGAAACTAGCTGTCGTGGCCGTCACGAAACTTTCTTCTATATCTATCTTATGAATTCCGGTTACAAAATAAAATACGTACTCGCCAGAATAATTGGAGACAGCAGCTCCAATTTCCCAATTATCGTAATAACCCGGCAAATGCAGAATCAATGAGCGAAATTGGAAATCATTGCAAAAGCCTTGTTTAGATTAATTGCAAACATTTTATTTTTAGTAAAAAGAAATTGGCAATAGTTAAAAATTTCAAATCATTGAAAGTTTTCAGCTGTTTTGATAATTAAATAGCGTGAAAGCGATTTTTTAATGAATTAATTTTTCGCATTGTTGACTAAGCGCAAAAATCACCCCACCCTCCCCCTGGGGCGATTGGCGCCAAAATTTAATCGATGCTTGCTTCCATATTGAGTTAGTGTTATTCCAAATTGCATTCAAATCGCAGCAATATTTCCCGAGATACAGTAGGTGCAATGACAAAATAAGCACTTTTGATTGCTCCACCCCCTTTGAGATATTGACAAACAAATTGAATCAGCACTTGTACTCAATAGGGTCTACCTATGGACCTATTTTCGTTTGATTCCGCCGATTACTTTCTGAGATATAGCAGTCACCCCCGCGCAGAACACGTGCGATTGCTCCACCCCCCTTCGAGATATTGACAAACAAATCAAATCAACACTTGTACTCAGTAGGGTCTACCTATGGACCAATTTTCGTTTGATTCCGCCGGTAACTTCCTGAGATATAGCAGTCACCCCCGCGCAGAACACGTGCGATTGCTCCACCCCCCTTGGAGATATTGACAAACAAATTGAATCAGCGCCTGTACTCAGTAGAGTCTACCTATAAACCAATTTTCGTTTGATTCCGCCGGTTACTTCTTGAGATATAGCAATCACCCCCGCGCAGAACACGTGCGATTGCTCCACCCCCTTCAAGATAT
>JAXGGA010025247.1:0-10860 GCA_038373865.1 Uloborus plumipes | reverse complement strand
TTTCCCAGAGGAGTCTTGATCCTCCAACGTCATCAAAGGTATAGCATAAATAATTTCAATTTTGAAAAAAGTTTTGGAGGGAATCTAAAACTTCGTAAGTTTCTATCTTTTCCAAAAATTACAATATTTTAATTCAATTTGAAAATTTCTACCTGTCTTACAGTAATAGCGAAAAAAAAAGAAAGTTGGGGGGGGGGGGGCTAAGCTTGATTATATGGGCCCCCTCCGAAATAAAAACCTATATACGCCACTGAGCTCTTACAACGGATTCGATGATCTTATCCACTCACAGGAGTTGTGACGACGTTTTCTTCCGTTATAAAAGTTACATCAGAGTCAGATCGTTCTTCCTTGGAAACTGATTCTCTCCCATCATATTCATTTCGAATCAATTTTTAGCTGTGCTTAAAAAAAGAATATACTTTCTATCAACTTCTTGTAATATCACAAGCTTCAAGCTACTGGATTTTAAGCGAAAAACAATATTTTAAAGCTTCGTATTGGTTTTTTCATCACACGTCGCTACCATTTTTTTGTAGGCGAAAACGGAACTGTACGCATTCGGATATCACTAAGGCTATATTACGGACATCATGACTGTAAAACTCTAGGGACATAGTCTTCATATATTCCACTACACAAACATTACTCATTTTCTGTACTTTGGTTTGTTTTTTCATCTGAAAAAAAAAATATGATTACTTTATTGAGCAGCCCTAATATTTTGCATTTAACTAAAGTGATAAAATGAATTGAAATTCATTCCATCTAACTGTAATTTTTAATAAAAATACATCATGACACTTGTTCAACAATTGTTGAAACTCGCCTAACTCTTGGGGCAATGGTTTGCCGGTTACCCAAAGCAGGCTCAAAATCATCTTAGTCCAGTCAATGAATACATTATAGAATGCATGGAATATGCGAAAGTTTTTGACTCCAGAATATTGTTAGGGGTAGCTTAAATAAACATACTGAAAGTCCCCGACCCTGGGGGGTGAGCTAAAGGTGGGAGGGAGGGGGGAAGCAAATTTTGGGTCTCTCGAAAAATCGCGGAAATGGTAGGAAAAATAGGTTCAAAATAAAAATTCGAGCTAAATAAACTTTCTATAAGAGTGTTTCTACACATATTTGTCGAATTTTTAATAATTTTTCGGGGGTATGTTGTGAAAAAAAATAATTTTCCGAAAAACGCGATTTTTTTTTCAAACATTTACGCCTAGTGCCTTTTAAAGTCATTTTTCCTTATAAATGTTAGTGACAAAGTTGTAGAACTTTGAATTTCCTTTAATTTGATATGCTACTTTGCCACATTTTATCAAACTAATCGAAAGTTATATAGTTTTAAACACGCGCCTTCATGCTAAACATAGAGTACTTGCCATTCACAAAAATCAAACTGACGCGAAAAGGGATCGCGCGCTTCCTCTTTTTTCAATGAACTCGACAATTCTGATTGGCAATGAAGAAGTTGTAATGAATTACACAAATGTTGTCACCCTTCGAGGGGTGAGGGGGATTCATGAAATTGTAACAGTTTGTTAAAAGGGGGAGGGAAAGATTAAAAAAAAAAAATAGTCCAGTTAATGAATACATTGTAACGTGCTTGAAATATGACTATTTCGATAAAATTTCAATTTGATATGCTGCTTTGCTACATTTTATTGAACCAATCAAAAGTTATAGAATTTCTAACATGCAAGTCTCATGTTCAAAAAATAAAGGACTAATTATCTTTTTTTTTTTCCGCGATCGTCTCCGCAGATATCTTTAGAAGTCCAAACGGAGTTTCAGATCGCTCTCCTCGTTTTCATTTCCGCTCCCCAGACCAACCGAATTAGATGCCGCCCCCCCCCCTTCTCAGAAAGCAGCCGGGGATGAGCCGGTGTTGTCGGATGACCGACACCACCGGTTCATCCCCGGTGTGATGGGTCGTCTTTCCTCCATCTCCTTGTCCAAAGATGCAGCTGGACGATCGTAGAAACGGACCAGGGTTGGAAACGGACGAGGAATTTTGGCCCTAAACAGTCGAATGTCAACTTGGGGGCGGAGTAGCAGTATAATATTGGATTTGAAACAATGCTGCAGCTGGCCTCAAAGTGGGAGAAACAGTTCTAAAGCTGCATCCAAGGGGGGGGGGGCAGTGGCGTCCGTTATCGGAAAGCGTAAAATGCCACAGGGGTGAGGCACTTTCTTTTCGTCTTCCAAATGTCAGTCCATTTCCAGCATTTGTTCTTGTGTCAGTGCTGTTAACTTTCAATTTCTGTGATTTTGTAAATCTACAAAAACATTGATAGTGTACTGAATTCAGTGGCTACCCGATGCTTAAATTGTGTGGAGAAACGATTGATGAATTAGGTGTTGGTATTTCCACAGTGACCAAAAAAGGGATATTATCAATAATCAAAGTAAGCATAGAAAGGGGTGACGGTAATAACTCCTCGTTAGAGGGATTAGACACCCTCTTAATTCATACTGAATGTCGAAAAAATTACACTCAACCGCAATCTATCAAGGTTCATTTAAAGAGACAAACCCCTTCAACGTCAAATAAACCACCTGAGCCAGCAACGTTGAGTTCAAAACATTTTAAATTTGATTTCAAAGCAAAATGTTTATTTTGTGCTGAAAGTATTAAAGGTGAGGAGAAGAAGCCCATGGAACGACGTAGGAAGGTATGTTCAGTTACTACTATTGCAAAAGGACGCCAGAAAACGGACATGTATGTAACAATTATGAGCGCTGCTCGAGTTAGAGATGATCAACTGGGAGATGAAGTGATGGGTCGTCTTTCCTCCATAAATGATTTAGTTGCGAGAAGGCTGTACATCACGATCAATGTCGGCTGAATTTTGTGAGGCCGATATATTAAATATCATCAACATCCACGTGTGAAGACTATATTTTACACGCTATGGAACCAATTACTAATCTCCTGGAGGAAAATAGTGACTGTCAATTTACTTCAAATGAAATTATGGAAGCTATTACTGGTAAGAAACCCGAGTGGAGAAACATCAAAACACAGATACAGAAGAAGCATAAAGATCGCATAATCATAATCCCAGGTTCCAACAGATTTAAGGAACCATTAGTCTGTTTTAGAGACACTGGGTATAAATTGCTAACCAACAGTTGGTACGATAAAAAAGAAAATAATGAGGAAGAAGAGCGGCTCAGGATAGTCCGAAAAGCTGCTGAAATCATAAGACAGGACATTCAGAGTGTTGTGTATAATTACAACTTTTACCCACCTAGAGATGACTTTATGAAGGAGGTTGATTCTCTCCCCAAATCACTCCATACCTTCCTTGAGGAGGTTATGTTGAAAAAAACTAAGAAAACAGAAGAATCACAAAAGAAGTGCATTGCTATTGGTCATGCAATTACAGCAGTTGTCAAGCCTCGTACCTTCTTATCACCAATACTAACAAGCATATCCCTTCTGCTACCCAGAAAATACGCTTCTAAGAACTTGATTGATCTTTTAGCAAGTCTTGGTTTCAGCTCATCGTATTATGAAACACAAAAGTTAGAATTATCTGCAATTTCCCACGCTCAGCTAACTTACAAACCAACTCAATAAATAAATAAAAAATAATAAAGAAATAATTAAATTAAAGAAATAAATTAATGAATAATTTAAATTAAAAAAATAAATTAATAAATAATTTACATTCAAACAAATCAGTAAATCATTTAATTTGAAAAGTAAATTAATAAATAATTTAAATAAATAAATTAGTTTAAAATAATCCCCCCCCCAAATTTTGATGGCGCAACTTGCGCCATAATCCCCCTCTTTGGGCACCCCTGAGGGGCGGGAAATTTAGTATGTGCACGTACTAACTACGGCTAGCAAATTTCTGGTGTTAAAAATTCTGCATTTAGTATGTTTAAAAAAATCGATATTCGTTTATTAGCTTTTTATTTTTTAAACATGGGAGTGCGTGTTAGAAATTCTATAACTATTGATTGGTTTAATAATATACTATAGCAAAGCAGCATATCAAATTGAAGTTTTATCAAAATAATCATATTTCAAGCACGTTAATGTATTCATTGAGTGGACTATTTTTTCCCTCCCCCTTTTCACAAACTGTCACAATTTCAAGAATCACCCTCACCCCCCGACGGGTGACAACATTTGTGTTGTTGTAATTCATTACAACTTCTTCATTGCCAATCAAAATTGTCGAGTTCATTGAAAAGAGCGGAAGCGCGCGATCCCTTTTCGCGTCAGTTTGATTTTTGTGAATGGCAAGTACTCTATTTTTAGCATGAAGGCGCGTGTTTGAAACTCTATAACTTTCGATTAGTTAAATAAAATGTGGCAAAGTAGCATATCAAATTAAAGGAAATTCAAAGTTCTACAACTTTGTCACTTACATTTATAAGGAAAAATGACTTTAGAAGGAACTAGGCGTAAATGTTTGAAAAAAAAATCGCGTTTTTCGGAAAATTATTTTTTTTCACAACATACCCCCGAAAAATTATTGAAAATTCGACAAATATGTGTAGAAACACTCTTATAGAAAGTTTATTTAGCTCGAATTTTCATTTTAAACCCATTTTTACCACCATTTCCGCGATTTTTCGAGAGACCCAAAATTTGCTTCCCCCCTCCCTCCCACCTTTAGCTCACCCCCCAGGGTCGGGGACTTTCAGTATGTTTATTTACTAGCTACCCCTAACAATATTCTGGAGTCAAACACTTTCGCATATTCCACGCACTCTACACCCCTATTTTGAGCACTCATTGACTGGACTATCTGTAAAAACTAACTATGAAAACCGTAAGAACGGATAGAGAAATTTTACGATTTGATTTTTCTTGCTTTTTACCATTCATACATACTAGTTTACAAATATTGATCACAAAAGATTCGGTCTTCAATTTCGGAACATTTCCGATGGAATTTTCCGAACCTTCTTCCCCCAACTTCATTAAAACTCGTATAAAATTGAATTTTTAGAACTTCAACATCGTAACCGGTGAAAAGTCGTCCAAGGGACGGGCGATTGCCCCATCCATCGTATCGATCACCGGCAAAACCGAAAAATTCCGGTTTTGCGAAAATATCAGTAGTAAATAGTTAACGTAATAGTTAGCAGTTCAAAGCTAATATTCAGTAAACAATCTTCAGGTTTCAATTTTTCAGTCTTTATTTATTGGTGTAGAAATTATAACTTCAGTCAATTTTGCAGTAACTTATATAAAAGGGAATTTTCAACAGAAGTAAAATTTTAGTTTTTAAAGTAAAAAACCTGCTTTTTTTATTTTAGAGTAATTTCGAATGTCAAATGTAAGCAACTTCCTCAAATACAATACTCCCTTTTCGTAATCTTATAAACTATATGTAGAATAAATAGCAGCCATATCCCGAAATCGACAACTTTTTCTATACTTGAAAAATTTAAAGGCATCAAATTTAACAGCATCAACGAATTCAAGGAAAACTCTGACCCTCAAAAGCTATGTTTGATCATATGCAGGCATAGCGCACGCAATTTTATTGCATGATCTGCAAAGAATGCATTTCCCTTTGTAATGCATCAAAAATCATTCTGCATGGTTTTTTATTCAGTACTGTTAACAAAGGAGAATTACTTTTCTTGACATCACGGGGGTCTGATGAATTGCTATATAAAAAGCGTTCTTGTAGGAGAATTTCCTCCTTTGATAATTATGTCTGCTACCAACTTCGCTTTATTTTTATTGTGCGTTTTTACAATTTGTCAGTATTCTACTGCTGATGAATACTGCGATGGGTGCAAGAATGCATTTAAAAAAGCTGTGAAAGGTAATATTTTGTCATGTTAAATAGAATTTTTGATATTTTTTCATTAAATTAACCCATTTATGTCCAAGTTTTTTTTTTAACAATTTTTATCTCCTTAAAACTCTTACTTGGACTGGTTTACATACATTTTAGGCTTAAAATAGTTCGTCGTTGCCATATTTATTAAGTTATTTAACGTCCTATTTATGGGATACTAGCAAAAATACCCGGCGTTGCCTGGGTCAATAATAATATTGAGAAACAATTTATATACTCACCTTTGTTTTTTTTTCCTGAACTGAAAGAACTCAGAACACACCGCTTGGCGATTTTTAAAATGTCGCCAAATTTTTGCGTAACTGTTTTGGGATACCTAGGATAATTTTGCTCCCCTACTTACTTTATGAAAATACATTAAGTATTATTATGTCACTAATTTTTGTCACAGAGAAATAGTTGTCAAATTCTGAGATACTATTGCTGACCACAAAATGACGTTAAAAGTTTTTGTCCTAAATGATTTCGAAATTAATAGGGAACATTTAGCAGTTATTTATGCAAAAATGCAAATTAGTGGTAATTTTAGTCTTGTTTAAGGGTTTTATTAATTTAGTATGTGGATTACTTTACTTTTTGACATAATTTTAAAAAGGTTTTTAATGGATACATTCGGAATCGGAAAACAAAAGAAAAAAAACTGAACTTTTCAAATGTGGGAGTATTATATCGATGATGGATATTTTGCTGCAGTTGATAAATATCAGACAATAATCGGTTTATTTTGGTTACGTCGTGTAAAAAGTAAAGTATTATTACGTAGTCTTCGGCACAAAAATAGGCGTCAGTTGAAAAAATCGCCGAGAATCTCAGTTATTAAAATCTTGCAGCAAATTTGGCAAAATTCCTGTTCAATCGGATACTAAGGAACTGCCCTATTATAAGTACCAGAGAAAGTGACCAATCAAAGCAAAGAAATTTAAGAAATACCGTTAAGTTGTATTTAAAGCTCCATCAAATTCGAAAATAATGAACCTAATCAATTTATTAGTTGCCAATCTCTTCTAGCGGTTACGTTACCGATACTCTAAAACACATATTTACAAAATTCGAGAAAATAATTGACGCCGTGAACAATCTACTAATGTTTTAAAATACAAATCATAGAGTAAAAGCTCGTTCAAAAGCTGGCGCGTTCGTTTCCAATGTCTATGTAAAAACCATGAAGCTGAAAAAAAATTTACTTTTTGATTTGACTTGAGAAAAGCCTTGAACATTTAATGCAAAAAGCGGAAATGATATACGCAATTCTAGCTATCGACAGGGAGTTGAGATCAGGGTCGGACTGGGAACAAAATTCGGCTCGGGCATCCACGGAAAAGCGGCGCCTCTCCATATAATTTTTTTTTTTTAAATATTATTACACTGTGCGGCGAAAAAAAGGAAAAATAAAAAAAGCCTTTAAAATACTTCTGACACTATTCCTGCTGATTCTGATGTAAAATGACCCCATGAATTCGAATATGACCACTGTTTTCTCCTTATGCGTACCAATTTTTGTAAAACAGGCCCCTGTGTATTTTTTCCCTTTTCCTAAGTTTTAGAGCTATTATTTTCATTTGAAAAGGAAATGAGCATTATATTATTTAACCACTAAAATTATTTTAGAAGACAAGAGAGGCTCAAAGCAATAAACCATGAACACAGATAGCAAAAAGGAAGACTGGGGGGAGTACACACTTCAAAATATTTCAAAAATCATCAAAAATGATTTTTTTAATTCTATTTTTTTAAAGAAGCTTTTAAAAAAAAATTTCGGTGGGAAATCAGAGAATAGAGCTCACTTCTTTCTGTGTCCAAAAAAATTTTTGCGGTCTAAAAAAATTTACAAAAATAAGATATTATAAAGCAATCTTGTGAAGGTCACACGTTGCATACGAGTCGCCTCGCTAGTCTTTAGGTAAAACTAGCGGTACCCGCACGGCTTTGCCCGTGGTATAAAATTAAAAGTTCATTTGTAAAATAATTGATATAGCAGAAAAAATGCTCTATTTTAGTTTTGTTCAACTATAATTCCTTCAAAGTGATATAAAGATCTGATATGGACCCCACACTACTTAATTTTACGTGTAAATTTCTTAGTAGATGCCTTAAGTGCTAAAATAGTGCTTGGAGTGAGCAAGATAACAATTCAAACATTTGTATCCCTAGTTTGCTACGAAACAATGCAAAAAAATGATTTACAATGATTAATCTCCTAAATATCATCGATTTTAACATCATTCAGTGGATTTTTTCGCAAAATATCGCCAACAGCGCCAAATTGAACCTAAATCAAAAAAAAAAAAAAAAAATTTTTTTTCGCCAATTGGCGTCAAATACTTGGCGATCAAAAGCTTGGCGATATATCGCCAAGTGGTCGCGCTAATTCATATCACTTTTGTCAACCAATTCATATCACCTTGCATTGAAAACACTGATTTACCCGATAAATGGGGTAAAACACCCCCTTGGAACATTCGAATGCAACCCCAAGGGAGATGGACAAAAATAAGCCAAAAGAGAAAATAAGAACAATTTTGTTGATAACAGGAACCAACAGAAATCTTACCAAAGTTTAAAAGAAGAAGAAAGTTTTCTTTCCTAGCTTAAAAAACAAAACAATACATTTTCCGAAATGAAACACTTTAAAAAAACGATGCAATATCGCAATTGATAGGATATTTCGTTAATCTGTGCTTTAGGTACCCTTTTCTCGCTAAATGAACGATAGGCGCGCCAAGCGTGGTAACCCTAGCTATTTGGCGTAGTTGACTTTTTGAAAACGTGCCAAGCAGGGTCCCAAAACATCTTCACCGGGAAAAAGACAGGGTTGCCAGAGAATTGGAACGAAAAAATACTACGCCTCCTCTAAAAAAATTATTACAAAATACTACTGTTTCCAAACGTTGCCAAAATCAATGTTGCTGAAATGCGAAATCTATGAAAATGAAAAAAAAAAAAAAAAAATCCGCCAAATCTTTTAATTAAGTCATTAGTGTATTGGAAACAGGGTTGCCAGAAAAATACTACGCTCCTTATTTCGGCCGAAAAAATACTACCGTAGAATCAAAAATACTACGTCTGGCCGTAGCCTACGAAGATAGACGCTGGCAACCCTGGAAAAAGAAAGAAACAAAAATAAGTATGAACACGTAACCATAGTAACAACATGAAAAATTGATTTCCGTTGATAAAATAATTCATTTTATCTCTCTTTTCAAACAAATTTTATTCCAGAGCTCAATCATTTTAGAATCGTTTGGCTTGCTTTACTGAAGATAAGCCTTGAATTTCGGGATTCTAAAAACAGTTGTTACAGCTCTCCTGATGATCGTAGAAACTTCGAAAAAACTTCATTTTGTGCAGAAAATTTCAAGCTTTCGAATGACATAAGACTTGAAAATGTGTGTGAAGTATTTCTTCCCTATTTTATCGAATTTCCGCTAAGAATTCGAATAGAAAAAGAACGAAATGGAATTTTCGAAAAATCGCTTCGAGGTGCAAAACTACATGCTACAAACTAATTTTGTGCCAAGTGGCATGAAAATCGACCGAACGGTTTTGGCGCTACGCGCGTAACAGACAGACAGAAAGAAAGAAAGAAAGAAGGACAGACAGAACCACCTTCAGCTTTATTATTAGTAGAGATAGAGAAAAAACTTCTGGCTGATTCTTATGCAAAATGACCCTTCGAATCTAAATATGGCCAAGGTTTCACTCCATCATGCACCATTTTTTTTTTCAGAAAGCCACCTCCTCTCCCTCCGATTCATAGCCAGAAAAATTGAAAATTACAGGGGAGGGGTCTGTAAAGAGTAGTGCATGATGGGGAGAAATGGTGACCATATTTTGATTCCAGGGGTCATTTAACATAAGAATAAACCAGAATAGTTTATTTTTTACAGAAGACTTGGGATCATACTCGTATGCAACGTACGACCCTCACAAGATTACTTATTATTATTATTTTATTTTTTACAACGCGAAAATTTTTTCGGACACAAGGATCATATCGACTTCAGAAAAAAAAAAACGGAACAAAAAAATCTTTTTTGATAATTTTGGAATATTTTGGGGGGTATACACCCCCTAAGTTTTCATTTTTGCTATCAGTGTTGAGCTTTGAACCTGTCTTGCCTGCTAAATTAATGTTAGCGGTTAATATATGCTCCTTTCCCCTCCAAATGAAAAATAAAGCTCTGAAACTAAGGAAAAGTGAGAAAAAACGTGGAGGGCCTTTCTACAAAAATTGGTACGTGTAAGGGGGGGGGGGTCATATTCTGATACAGGGTGTCATTTAACATCATAATCAGGCAGAGAAGATTTTGATTTTTTTTTTTTTTTTTGATGCGTGTATGTTATTAATTAAATATACAACGAAAATTAAGGAGCGTAAGTAATAATTTAAATACTTCATCAGTTATTCTAAACTGAATTCTTATTTTTATTGATTGATCAATTAATTATTAAAAATAAATTACCAAATACTGATTTAAACAATAAGATTTTTCTTCAATCATCAGCATCAAAATCAAGCACTAAATCAGCTTCATTGAATTGACATCTGCCTTCAGCCCGGGGTTTTTGGGGTTAGTGTGAGGGGGGGTAATGGATGGCTGAGGCTGGGTGGAAAATGGGTGGTTGAGCAAGTGATAAAAAGAATATTTGATAAATATTTTAAATTTAAATTTTTTTATGGTTTTATTAATTTTTTTGGGAAAAAAAAAAGAAACCCTATTTTTTTTAGTTGAGTATTAATTGTGGGTTTTTTGGTTTTAAATTAATTTTTGTATTATTTTAAAATTTTGTAAAAAAAAATATTATTTTTGTTACGGTTAATAAAAGTTGGTGTTTTTTAAAAAACCATTAAAAGTATTTTTATTTTTAAATTTTTAAAGTGTTGTGATGGTTTTTGAATGTGTGATTTAATTAGTTTTTTTTTTGGGGAAAAAGGATTCATTAAGTGGTTTTATTTGTTTTTTTTTTTTTTTATTTATTTTTTTTTTTAAACCTGGAATTTTTTCCCTTTTTTTAATTA
>JAXGGA010025246.1:0-7500 GCA_038373865.1 Uloborus plumipes | reverse complement strand
CCCCCCCCACCCCACCCCCCCCACCCACCCCCCCCCCCACCCCCCCCCCCCACCCCACCCCCTCCCACCCCACCCCCCCCCCACCCACCCCCCACACCCCCCCCCACCACCCCCCCCCCCCACCCCCCCACCCACCCCCCCCCCTCCCCCCCCACCCCCCCACCCCCCCCACCACCCCCCCCCCCACCCCCACCCCCCCCCCCACCCCCCCACCCCCACCCCCCCCCACCACCACCCCTCACCACCCCCCCCCCCCCACCCCCCCACCCACCCACCCACACCCCCCCCACCCCCCTCCCCCCCACCCCCCCCCCCCCCCCCCCCCCCACCCCCCCACCCCCCCCACCCACACCCCCACACCCCCCCCCACACCCCCCACCCCCCCCCCCCACCCCCCCCACCCCCCACACCCCCCCCCCACCCCACCCCCCCCCCCACCCCCCCCAACCCCCCCCCCCCCCCCCCTCCACCCCCCCCCACCACCCACCCTCCACCCCTACCCCCCACCCCCCCCCCACCCCCCCCCCCCCAACCCCCCCCACCCCCACCCCCACCCCCCCACCCAACCCCCCCCCCCCCACCCCCCCCCCCCCCCACCCAACCCCCACCCACCCCCCCCCCCACCCACACCCCCCACCCCACACCACCCCCCCCCCCCCCCCACCCCCACCCCCCCCACCCACCCCACCACCCACCCCACCCCCCACCCCCCCCACCACCCCCCCCCACCCCCCCCACCCCCACCACCCACACCCCACACCCCCACCCACCACCCACCCCCCCCACCCCCCACCCCCCACCCACCACCCACCACCCACCCAAACAAAACACCCAACACACCCCCAACCCCCCCCCACATCACCCCACT
Organism: Uloborus plumipes; assembly: GCA_038373865.1. Taxonomy (NCBI): domain Eukaryota; kingdom Metazoa; phylum Arthropoda; class Arachnida; order Araneae; family Uloboridae; genus Uloborus; species Uloborus plumipes. Next base: position 6,632 of record JAXGGA010025246.1, on the reverse strand, counting down.
CTCCCCTCCCCACCCCACCCCAATAAAATCAACTACACACAAACCCATCACCAACCCACCACCTCAAAACCCAATCTCCAACACAAATCCCACCTCAACACCACCCTACTAATACGACCCAAACCAAATCACCCAACCCAAACCACCCATCCCCCCCAACCCCCCAACACCACACCCAAACTAACCATACTCACATACATCAACCTCTTCCCCAACCCCAACCCCACATAATCTACACCACAACCCTTACCTCAAACATACCCCCCAACCACATCCCTCCCCAACCCACAAAACCCATACTCTCATAACATACACCAAACCACTCATTATCCCACACACATCCAAACCATTTCCATCCCCAAATGTCAAAAACACAATACCATACCCCCCCAAAAAACACACATACAATCATTACACACACTAAATTCACCACCGAACAAATCAGTACACTTCCACACCACCCAAACTCCTAAAGACATCAAACCAACCCCCTTCCCTCTAACCCCCCCCACTTCCAACCCATAATCTATCTCACAACCCCGACAAAACAACCCTACTTCATAAAAACACTACTATAAAATTACACATATCAAACCAATCCTTAATACCATATAATATTTTCAACTACTACTATGATCTACTGTATCAAATCAGTGTTATACAATGGAAATGGAAAAATCTTTAACACACACAAAATAATCAAAGTTACAAATTATAAATATTAACTTAGCAAGAAAAAAACGTCTAACACCCCACAAACAACGGGACTGCTATGGCAACCAGAGTGGTACAATACAATATATACCCAATATTTTTATTATTATCATCAACGCCGATATTACCATTTAACTGAGACTAACATGTCACAATAAATAAGTCAGAACATGCAAAGCACAGCACCAAATAACATACAATTGGGAAGATAGATTCCGAGCAACAAGGACAACTAAATTGTTTAGAGTGTGTATACTGTAAATACAGCCACAAAGATATATCTGCAAAACCTAACTGCTATTGTATTTGCTGGATTCGATAAGCTTTATCCTACTTCTCAATCGGACCATCCTTACTGAGTACTTACTTTTGAAAGCCATCTCATAACCCCCACTACCCACAATCTCAATCACCCCACACATAACCACTGAGCCTCCCTTATACTCACTACAATACGGCACACATCATTGCCGCTAGTCATAAGTGTGCTGCAGACTACTCTCCATAAATAAAAAGGCATGAGCGACTACACCATTTTTTAGAGTGAATCTCAAAAACCGGTAGTTCCCGATATTTGATGCATGGGATCTTTTTCCTTATGCAACGATTGTACTGAGCAAACATATATATTTGGTTCATCAATATCAATTACTTTCGTTTTGCTGTTGGACAATCGCTTAGCCTTTACAATAGGATGAACTCCATGAAGATTCGATGCAATAGTTATGACATTCCTCTCTTTTCTTTTTTGAACAACGCAACTTTAGTTCATGAGCATTTGTTAATCCGATTCTTGCACAAAACCTTTCTGAGACAAATAATCACGTAGGAATGCAAGAGAAGTAAATAAATTGTCGCAGTAGAGATCAAAATTGGCATTCTCAGGGAATTCTGAAATTAAATCTGCAACCCCCCCCCCTTTTCCAAACAACAGACACATATGCAATCCTTGAATTCTTCATTAAGGTGAAATGCTAAGCTTCTGAAGCAGCTTAGGGCTTCTTCCCCCCAACAGTCAGACTAAACAATAATAGACACCTAAATACATAACGGAAAAGTAATTAAATACAACGAATAATTAGTGTGTTAAAGAACTACATTTTTGAAATAGCTTTCTTTCAAAATTTACCTTGAGTATTTTTTGTAATTAAAAAAAAAAGAGAAAATATTTAAGAACGTTGTATAATTAAGTTTATATATTAATTAATTTAATTTAATTAGATTTTTAAAATAAAATAAGTTTTAAAAATGACAATTATTATCTATTCTTCAGTCTAAAAACATTTACTAATTTCTTTTGATATAAATTATAGATTCTAAGCAAGAAACCAGCAAAGGTTAAACAATGCAGCCTTTGGTGCCTAGCGTCCCTTTTTAGGGACATTCTTAAATTGCTATAAAATATTAAAAAAATTTAAAATTTACAAAATTGCAAAAAAAGGTAAACTAAAACATCGATCAAAGTAGCACATATATCAAACACAGATAGATTTGCTTGTTAATAACTTTAAAAACTTAGCTTTTTGTTCTTGAGATTGTGAACGATGTAATTTTTGATAAAGATCATAATCAAATGGCTACAGATCACACTTTACAGCAATTATGTGCTGAAATCTGTTAATACAGAATTGAAGCAATACCAAAGTAATAATTGAACACAATTATTTGATTGAAATGTTCATTTTTGGAAAATTCAGACTCACTTTTTGGACCGTCCCTAAAAAGGGACGCTAGGCATTAATGGGTTAAAACAAAATATATAGTTTTACAAAACATTTGAATTCATATCTTCTACATTTCTCAGTTCCAATATAACTATTTTAATTACCGTATATATTTATTCCACATTTATTACTATTACTGCTATTTGTTTCTTATTAAAGTTGAAAGTTTTCAGTTATTTTATTGGACATCAATAATTGTTTTATTTAAACTTACTGATCATGGAAAAAAAAGTTTTTTTTTTTTGTTCAGAATTTACTGCGTGTTGAAAAGATTTACTTCAGAAGCAAACTAATCATAACTATATTGATTAAGATGAAGTCCACACACAGAAAATGCTATCTTTCTTTCTGGATAAGTTACTAAAGTATTGAAAATTAAAACTGCATATGGATTTAAGTTTTTAAAAAAATTCCAAATAAGCAATAATTATTTTAAGCAATTGAAAGCCCCCCCCCCCCCCCATTGTTAGGACAGATGTTGCGATAAACTAATAGCGAAATCCTTATTTTAACAGCAGCCAAGTGACAAATTTAGATTATAATAATTTGTACTCAATTAGGATCAGTTAAACTTATGGATGGGTATTGTTTCTTTCTCAATAAACATCAAAATTTGATGAAATAATAAATATTAAAAGACACTGCCAATATGGAATACCATGTATGAACCTGGGATTATTTTTTCATTATAAACTAAGTGTGAATGAAAAAATAGAAATGATTGGTTAAAAATTGTTGTCTTTCTTGAAATGAGATGGTGGTTTTAGTGACAGCAATTATTAATACCGTGTTGTGACTATATTACTATATTACCTATCAACACTGTTTATACATGTCGTGTTTTTAGCGTACTGCAATTATTTTCACACAAAAGACATTTTGTATCTTCTATACTCTATACCTTTTGTTTTCTGCGATACCCGTGCCACCCAATTCCGCGGATTATCGGGAGTGTACTGGATAAGCAAATGCATAAATCTAAAACCAATATCGACAAATTAGAAACAAAAATAGAATGCACAAATAAATTACAGGAGTACAAAAAAAGGATGGCTTGTTTTTTATTCAGCAAAAGAGCTAGTACGACTTAGATGTTCTTTGACATCAACATAACAAAAAGGAAATCGTAAAAGGTCTCATTCAAATTCCCCTTTTATACATAGGAAATGAAATCAGATTTAAAATCAGTTTTCCTGAGTAACTAAACAAGCCACCAGAGGGCGTATGCTACAGTGTTGCCACATTTGGTCACTAGAGGGCTAAGTCATGCATGCATTGGGATGTTGCAACTGCTGGAGCGGAAGGTTTTTCGGGTATTTTAGAAGTATTTTTAAGCAATTAAAGCAGTTTTCTACCAATTGCTATGTAAGTATATATTTTTGTGTTTTGGGGGGCAGTGTTTCATTTATCTAGCTCTTTTAAGGCTTTTTTCCATTAAGCCTAACCATGTGATCTTTGTCTCTGCTGTTTCGCTTCTTGTTTTGATGCATCATAGTGCAGAATATTTTCTATACTCATTTTTTCTCTTCAAGTTTAAATGCTTCGTCACATTTTTTTTGTATTTTTGATTATAAATATCTCTGCCTTTTTCACTTTTTCCCTTATCTTTTAGGAAACCACAAAAAGTCTTTTCAATTTTGCACCAGGAGTAGCAAATTTGGCTACAGCTAAATTATTTCAATGTTTGTCCAAACATTACAGTAGAAAGAAAGTTTTTAAGGGGGATGTGGTTTAATTTTATATAGTTATCTATAGGAATATAGTTATGGCCTTTTTCTGTAGTCAAAAAAGAGAAACCCCAGGTCTTCAAGGGGCATATATTTCTAAATCCTTTCCATAGATATGAAACTACCATCCACCATGCTGGTCTTGATAGGTTGAGTCTCGATTAATTGGAAGTCCCAATTCTCCCCTTCAAATAGTGATGGTTCTAGTTATTAGAAATTCCCACAGCCTTCTCGAAATTGGGATGAAATGAAAACTTTGAAAGAATAAAAATTATCAAGTAGAATCCCGAAATAGCACAACTTGACAAACTGAAATATGCTTATATCACGGTTGACGACATATTCACTGATATTTTTAAAAGTATTTTTAAATCCCGTTTCATTACACTTGTGAAATATACAGGGTGTCCAGTAATTATTGACGGGGTTTCCGTACCTCATAACTTTCGAACAAAACATAATATGCAAAAACCAATTACATATTCGTAAATTACAACTCAAAAAGTTTTATTTGTGACATAAAAAAATTATTGAATTATTATTAATGATATTAAAAAAAATATTTTGAAATTATTGCCCTTCGTGGCTCGTAACACATTGAGACGAAATTCGACTTCCCTCCAAATGGTCTCCAGTATTTGTGGGGTAACATTTTGGATCGCAGTGACAACTCTGCTTTTCAGTTCATCAAGGGAGGGGGAGGGGACCGCACGTGCGCAATCTTAGCGCACGTGCAGTCTGAATAATTATAACGTCATAAATAAAAATGTCAACAGTGCAAGATAAAACAATTCGTGTATTGTGGTTTTTTGAAACGGACTTCTTTATGTGGAGGTTTGCACAAACATTGAAAGCAAGGCTTTTGTTCCCTCCCTTGATGAACTGAAAAGCAGAATTGTCACTGCGATCCAAAATGTTAGCCCACAAATACTGGAGAACATTTGGAGGGAAGTCGAATTTCGTTCCGATGTGTTACGAGCCACAAACGGCAATAATTTCAACATACTATTTTTTTTATATCATTAATAATAATTCAATATTTTTTTTATATCAGAAATAAAACTTTTTGAGTTGTAATTTACGAATACGTTATTGGTTTTTGCTTATTATTATTTTTTCGAAAGTTATGAGGCACGGAAACCCCGTCAATAATTACTGGACACCCTGTATATAGTCTCTCAGCTAGACTTTTTTTATATGCAGGCTTGTCATTTAGGGGGAGCTGAATGAGGGCAATTGCGTCCCCCTGGTTTTGAGAAATTAGTGTATTTACACGTATAATGGGCTTGGTTTTTATTGTTGTTCAATTCGTATGTACCCTTAGTTGTTAGTAATACTTACCATGCACGTTATAGATATTACTTTCACAGTCAATGATTTTCCCTGTCTTTTTTCTTCGTTTTGTTTTCAAAGAACATAACAAAATAGATGAGACAATTTTGAATATCTAATGAGGAATAAATCCATAATTCTTTAAAAGAGGTAATAACTTCTAGTCTATTGAGTTAATTAAAGGTAACTTGTTTACACGTGTTGGAAAAACAAGTGAGTGAGTAAGAGGTGTCCACGCATTCTCTTGCGGATTGCCCCAGAATATACATTTCTCTATCCCCTTCCAAGCCGATACTGTATCAAAAGCACAGTGTAGTAGCAGACTCCTCTAGGTACAAGCTCTAATAGAGCGCTTTTCGGAAAAGAAGGAATTAGTTGACCCAGAAGCTACGAAATTCTCAGAGATGTTTAATGTGAAAGAGAATTGGTAGGAAAATAGTAAATGGTTACGACTGATAGAGATTTCTATAAATTTCTGTGCAAGTTAGAGAGATTTTCCTCCTTTGAAATCAACATTGAACCAACCATTGGAAAAATAATTGTCGACTTACCAAGGTAGTCAAGTTATCCGCGTGTCGACTTACCGAAGTTTCAATGTATCTATCTTGAAGTTTGTAATTGTGTGAGTGTGAGGAAACGAAACGACGGTATAAAACTATGCAATCGGGGTGGGAGACAAGGACAGGTCGGTATTAAAATTGGTCCCTGTACTGGAAGCAGCGGCCCAGAATGTACCCTTTTGCGGCTAGACAAAACCGTCTGCCGTTCAGAGCCTCTCCCAAAGGCCTGTTCTGACTCGGCTGACATCAGATCATAAGATGTGAGAATACGGGAAAAAAAAATTGGGCAAATGGAAAAAACAGCATAGAAATCCCAAGTAGCACACACGGTCGGGTAATGGTTGGCCAACCGTTTCGGACGGAAGAAATCGTTGGGGAATGGTGGGTTGGCAACGAAACGCTAAGCCGCCAATGGCCCAACGGCTTCTAGCATCATTGGGCCGACCGATAGTGAGCCAGCGCTGGCCCAACTCTTTCGGCACACCGTTGGGCCGACCGACAGTGAACCGGTGATGGCCCAACAATGTTTGGGCGCTGTTGGACCAACCGAGTATTTTTTTGCAGGGCCGTCGTTG
>JAXGGA010025245.1:0-10863 GCA_038373865.1 Uloborus plumipes | reverse complement strand
GTTTTGAAATTTTAACAATTATAAACAATAAAAATATTAATGTTCTAATCTTATGTTAAAATTACAAATCAAATAATTGTTTAACAAATTTCTTTTGTTTAATATACCAGTTACATCTGTTTTAAACCTCTTGATTTATGCTTAACAATTCTACATTCATTTCAATTTATTCCAGCAATATAGGAACATCACAATTAAGGAAGACTACCTTTCTGTTTAGAACAGCAAAAAAAAAAAATTTTTCATTTGTGATACCATATTTCATTCGAATATTAACTATTGAGAGAAAAAATTAGTCTACATCTGGTTTTATACTGACAAGGAAAAAGAATCAAGAATCTTTTTTGACTTTCTTAAGACAGCTCCCAGAGCGGTAAGAGATACAAAATCTTAAATGCAACACGAATAACATTTTATACAAGTCCCTTTACATATGTTCAATGCACATTATATTGAGCTTGAAAAGAGTTTAGAAAACCTTTTAATAGTTTGAATTTTTATACAATATATTTATATTAAAATTAGACAAGAGCATGTTACTAAAATTGCTAAGCAACGTAAACTAAAACATGTACACACAGATTGGCTATTAAAGTAAATTTTAATACACCAAAAGAGAGTTATTACAAGAAGTAATCTCTCAAATAAATAAGAAGCTTTGTTAGAAGCACATTAGTGTATTAATTTAAAAACAATCCATTATTTGTTGAACAAGTTGCATCTTTTAGTGGACTAGCAATTAAATTAACATTTCAGGACTGACAAATATCAGTTTCACGTCCATCACAGGTCGTTTCTCCATTAATGAATATTATATCTGAATGTCTTGATTCTAAGAGCACAGCAGTTTCAGCTAAAATTATGACAGAAAATTAAGCATTAAAAAAAGTTAAGTATTAATTAAATAAAGTAATGCATGCAGAAAGTTATAAGAATTTGGAGTTATAAATATTCGGCAATACCACAACTCAAAATTGTAGATTTTTAGTTCGAATTTCAAACAGATTTAACTATTTTAAGGAGTGTTCACATTTTTATTTCCCTTAGAAGTCAGGTGGAAATTTTATTATTATCTAAAAACATACTGTTGAAATTCTAAAGCAAGCCAGTGGAGATTAAAAGCATAAAAAGTTTGAAGTTAAGAAGCTTTGATGTCATTTATTAACCAAAAGGTTTTGATATTAAAATGCTTTTCTTGCTACAGAATAGCAGGATATTCCATTTTTTTTAAGACTAATTTAGCGTAGTTGCAGAAAGGAGTAGAAATGAAGTACTGAAATTAAAAAAAAAAAACACTACCTGTGTCATTCCCCATGTCAAGAAGTCTGGTTTTGTAGCTGCCACATATTCATCAATTAATTGCTGAACAGTTTCTCTAGATTCATCCAATTCATTGAGATTGTCTTGAAACATGCTTTCTTTTCTGAATTGTTCCAAAAAGGCTTCTCGTTTCCGTAGTTTATCATACTGTCTTAATGTCCGTTCAAAGAGCTGAAAAAATACATGAATGAAAATGTAGTAAACTGGGTTTTAAGATATTAAATCAGAAAAAAAGCTATAAGCACTATTTTGCTTTGCTAAGCACAAAAGTAATTTCTGAAGCTGAGATCAAAATGAGGAGCAGATGTTTTAAGTTTCATGCCTCCATGTCTTTGATCCAGATTCCTCTTTTTTAGATTCTTTTTTTAACTGGCTAACATGTTATACAGTAAGCCATTGACAGTTCAAAGTCTCAAGAGCTACAACTGTTGTCGTTACAGAAATTCCCACTCAAGCGGGAAAATATAAAATCAGGGCTGGGTTGATAATCTAAATATATGGTTTAAAAATTGACATATTTTCACTGAACTGGTGGAAAAAAATGTGTAACCTTGTTTTTAAATAGTTTCAATTATAACACCTTCTATAGCAACAAATTTTTCAAATTTGCTTTTGGTTGGCATTCGCAAAAAAAAAAAAAAAGTTATAACCTAAAAAATAAAGAACTAATAACGGGAAGAGAAAGATTTCGTTTCGGACCTGGTTTAAAGCTTCTGCTCAATCTTTATCTTCGCATTGGTTCTTTATTGGCTTATAATTTTCGTATTGGTGTTCGGATAATTCGCTTTGTTTGCTTTTTAAGTTGTAGTTCACTTCTGTTCCTGTTGCTTTTGTTGGATGTCTGTGCATCCATAAGCTCACACATTTGCATTGAAAAAGGCGTTCCTTGTACTGCCAAAACATGTGTCTGCAGTATTCCTGAGCATTTGTGGTTTTCAACGTTGCTTTACATGCTTTTATTTTTATGCACAAAGGTATTTATCCATTTACTATAAGCAGAGGCGTAGCTAGGGGTTGGCAGGAGTGGCTCTTGCCACGGGCACAGCAACCAGGGGGGCGCAATTTTGACTTTTTTTTTTTTTTTTAATAGTGGAAAAATGTTAAAGAAAAAAACTCGTTAGAACAAGAGCTAGAGGACAAAATGAAACAATTGTCGAAAAAAGAAAAAATAACAATTTTACCTGTGGCAGGGAATGCCATTCCGATTCACTTTTCTTCGTCTCACTCAACTCTTTTAGCGATAAACCTTATACAAACTTGGACAGACTGGCCTGCACAGCGCAAGTTCCTCTCACTGCGCCACAAATCACGTAGAACTTGGAGTTATGTTTTGGCGGATTTCAGTCGGATACACCTCTCAGATCTATTTAACAGGATAGAAAGCTCGCAGCAACCAGGGGGGCAGCATTTTAACCGATTTTTTTTTTTTTTTGATAGTAGAAAAATGTTGAAGAAAAAAAACTCGTAAGAACAAGAGCTAGAGGACAAAATGAAACAATTGTCGAAAAAAGAAAAAAATAGCAATTTTAGCAATTTTACCCGTGGCAGGGAATGCCATTCCGATTGACTTTTCTTCGTCTTACCTCAACTCTTTTAGCGATAAACCTTAGACAAACTTAGACAGACTGCCCTGCACAGCGCAAGCTCCCCTCACTGCGCCACAAATAACGTAGAACTTGGAATTATGTTTTGGCGGATTTCAGTTGGATACACTGCTCAGATCTATTTAACAGGATATAATTTAGCTATATGACGCCAATAGGCTGACCTGAAATTGACTGTGCCTATCCTACACTAGGTGGCCAAAAGTATCCGGACACTTTCAAAAATTCACATTTTTACATATAGCTCGAGAAATAAGTGATCAATTGTTCTTTAACTTTAGTCATACAAAATATAGGCTTCACCAAACATTTCCAAGTTGAAATTAAATTACCCTTGCATTTGGGGGACGACAAGAAGGGGGTTGAAAGAAAAACCGTTTTTTGACCATAACTCTTCGAAAATAGCTCGGAATAAGCTATCAATTTCAGTAATTAATTAGCATACTATGTATAATTACTGTACAAATTTTTATGAACGTACCACTCTTACTTCTGAAGATATGAATCATTTTTGAAAAAACGGCAATTTTATTTGAAGGGTTTTTGCTCATAACACGCAGAGTTTTTTATCAAACCTTATCACAACTTCAGGAAAGATGACAAAATACAAGAGAAAGAACATACTAAAACCGTAAATAAAAATATTAAAAATTCGATGAGATATGAACGTTAAAAGGAAATAATTTTTCACGGCGCATGCGCGAACGACAGAAATTTATAACTACAAAAATATTGTAGCCTGATTTATACTGCATCTTATAAAAAAAGTTCCAGTTGAATATCATGAAAAATGAAAAAGATATCAGCGATCTAGTGAGCTGTATATCATTCATTCTCAGGCAACACATAAATAGTGAGGGTCTGTCCACAAAGAGCTATTTTTAAATTAAAGGTTATTGCGTCGTCTTTCAAAACCAACGTTTCAGAGGGTGTCCGGATACTTTTGGAAACGTACGTATAAGTTCTTTTTGGCCGAACAGACGAAATGTGACTTCTATGCCGAATATAAATTTTCAAACTGTATACAATTTAACATTGAAAAAAAAATGATCGATTGTCACCACACTATTTGTGGACAACCCCTCACTATTTATGTATTGTCTGAGACTGAATGAAATACAGCTCACTAGATCGCTGATATCTTTTTCATGTTTCATGATATTCAACTGGAACTTTTTTTATAAGATGCAGTATAAATCAGGCTACAATATTTTTGTAGTTATAAATTTCTGTCGTTCGCGCATGCGCCGTGAAAAATTATTTCCTTTTAACGTTCATATCTCATCGAATTTTTAATATTTTTATTTACCGCTTTAGTATGTTCTTTCTCTTGTATTTTGTCATCTTTCCTGAAGTTGTGATAAGGTTTGATCAAAAACTCTGCGTGTTATGAGCAAAAACCCTTCAAATAAAATTGCCGTTTTTTCAAAAATGTTTCATATCTTCAGAAGTAAGAGTGGTACGTTCATAAAAATTTGTACAGTAATTATACATAGTATGCTAATTAATTACTGAAATTGATAGCTTATTCCGAGCTATTTTAGAAGAGTTATGGTCAAAAAGCGGTTTTTCTTTCAACCCCCTTCTTGTCGTCCCCCAAATGCAAGGGTAATTTAATTTCGACTTGGAAATGTTCGGTGAAGTCTATATTTTGTATGACTAAAGTTAAAGAACAATTGATCACTTATTTCTCGAGCTATATGTAAGAATGTGAATTTTTGAAAGTGTCCGGATACTTTTGGCCACCTAGTGTATCAAAAGAAGCAAACCGCCCTTTTCCGCTCCTTTCTTGCCGCTTGTTCCCCGATATCATATCAATTAATTACCATACATCTGAAATATCATTTTTCCACGACATCAAAAAATTGGCAAAATTGTCGTTATCATTTTGAAAACAGTTCGGATACATAGTTTTGTAGGGGGATTTTACACTAACATAAATAGCTTTAAAGTTGGCAACAATTTTTCCTTGGCAAAAACTAGCAAAAAAATAATGTATGTAGGTACGCATTTCTCAAAGTCGAGAGGGGAGAGATTTGTTAGAAACGATTATTGAATTTCAATGCACATTTCCACGTTTCTTTTACTATAGACACAATAGTAAACATTTTATTACGCATCCGTGTGTAATATTTTTGCAGCTTGTAATCTTCTATGATTGGAGCGGGTGATAAAAACTTATTAGAATTCACTTTTTTACATTAATTGGCACAATCCTGTATTTATTTATTTATTTATTTTTATGCGTTCACAACAACGGTAGGTTTAAACATTATATTTGATTTATCAATTAACTTTAAATTGTTAATTAACAGCAGAAATTAAATCACAGTGACTTTAAAAGCAGTTTTGAAAGCGCTTTACTATAATTTCAGTTTATATACTAATCTGAAAGCGCGTTTTAAACATAGAATCACCAAAAAATACAATAATGCAATTTTACTTCCATTCATGTAGTGGAAAACTACAGCTGCACTTTTGGTTTAAGCTTTGTCTCCTGTCCTAGACTCAATTATTTCAGTGTAATCGGACACTTAATGGCTTTCGCGAGGGGCTTTTCTCGTCCGTTCGGACAAAGAAAGACTTTTCTAATTGGTCACTCCTTCGAGGGTAAGTGACCTTCGCGAGATAGCCCCTCCTCCCGCTGATTTCAGAGGTTCTGTGCGTTTTAGTAAAGGGAAAGAGATTAAACTTGCAAATCATTTGTGTACTTACTGCATCTCGCCTTTGACACGTTATTATTTGTATTATTTGGTGCTCTCGTTTTCTATAACTTCAGATGCATATCAATCCTTGTGAGGTCAAAAATGGGACCTAAAAAACCGTCAGGCAGTGCTTTTAAAAAAATCAGAAAAAATAAAGAAAAAACTGCTGCAGATCTTTCAGGACAGTTGAAAAATTGGCTAAAGCCTAATGAACAAGACTTAAGTGCCATTACAAGCTCTAAAGATGAAAATGACGCGAAGCAGGAATTTTCTGATATTGCAGAAAAAACTGACCACCACCACCAAGTTGATTGTCCACCATCAACTTCTGCTGATTTATGTGTGGACAATGCTCCATCAGTCGAAGATAGCAGGTTGATAGAAGAGAGGATGTCTGTTTCAAGCCCAGATGAGGATATATCATTGAAAGATCCCCATGATTTTGACTCAACTGCAGAAGAATACTGCACGACAATAGAGGAAATCATTTACGACGATCCAAAGCAATTGCCTGACTTTCCTGAAATTAGTGATAAGGTAAGAGTGCTTCTGGTTGATCATGGACCACAAACAGTTGACCTATCAACATTCGTATTCCCTGACTCAGATTGGGTTAGGCATCTAGATGCAAAATGGTTTTACAAAACTCTAGCAAACGGTGAACGAGTTCGAAGAAATTGGCTCTTATACAGTAAATCAGAAGGTGCTCTGTTTTGTTTTCCTTGTCTCCTTTTTGGGAAAAGTCAACAGGGAAAGACTTCATCATTTTCTGACATCAACAAAGGTTTTAAAGATTGGAAACATTTAAACCCAGTTCTTTATCAGCATGAAAACTCTTCTAGCCATAGGTTGTGCAGCATTGAATGGAAAGATTTGCAAAAACGTTTAAAACTAAAAAAAACTATTGATGCTGAAATTCAAGAAGAAATCCAAAACAAGATTCAAAAGTGGAGAAATATTGTTAAAGTGGTAGTTGATGTCATTCTATTTTGTGTCAAGAATAATTTACCTCTTCGGGGAACATCAAAGAAGGAGATAATCGGAGAACCAGGCAGTGGTGTTTTCTTAAGCACTTTGGAGCTAATCAGTCACTATCACATTAAATTAGCCGAACACATGGCCTATGTCAAAGCTAAAAAACAAGCGCTTAGTTATTTTTCACCTCAAATACAGAATGAAGTGATTTTTTCGATTGGAAGAAAAGTTAAACAGCAAATCTTAGAAAAAGTTAAGTCTGCCAAATACTTTTCTATAATATTTGACTGCACTCCAGACAGTGCTCGCACTGAGCAGATGAGTCAGATTATTCGGTTTGTTAATGTATCAGGAGGAACATGTCAAATTAATGAAAGTTTTATTGACTTCATCAGCACAAATGAGAAAACGGGAGAAGGTCTTTCCGGTGATATCTTTCAAAAATTAAATGAGGATGGTCTCAGTATTGCCAACTGTCGGGGGCAAGGATACGACAACGGCAGTAATATGGCGGGAAAATATAATGGTGTTCAAGCCCAGATTTTGCGACAAAATGATCAAGCTCGCTATGTGCCATGTGCAGCTCACAGTTTAAATTTGATAGGTGCACATGCTGCTGCGATTTCACCTGTGATGATTGGATTTTTTGGAACTGTTCAAAACGTGTTTAACTTTTTTAGTGGCTCAACAAGAAGGTGGCAACTTGCACTGAGTAACAGTGGCATCACTCTAAAAGGACACTGTCAAACAAGATGGTCTACGAAAAGAAGAGCTGTAAGCGCTTTAAAGAGAAGAGTGAAAGAAATATATTCAGTTCTGAACGAAATGACAGATCGAGAGAAGTGGAATTTAGAAACTACAGTAGGAGCTCAGGGATTAATAACACAAATCAATTACAAATTTCTCTGTCTTTTGGAAATTTGGGAAAGAATCCTCGTGTCTATCGACAAAATCAATAGAGCTCTGCAAAAAGAGTCTGTTTCGATCGGTACGGCAAGCAAAATGATAGAGGGACTCTCGAAGACCATTCAGCTAATAAGAGATGAAGGGATTGAGAGAGAAATGTCATTTGCTACAGAAACTGCGAAAGAAATGGGCATTAATGCCCATTTGCCTGAAAAAAGAAGAAAAATAGCAATTAGAAAACTCACAGGTGCAGGAGCTGAAGATGAAGATTCGTGCTCTCTCAGTCCTATCAACGAGTTTAAAAGAGTGGTTAATGCAGTTTTGGACCGCATCTTATCGGAACTCACAACAAGATATAAAGCAATGGCTCCAATATCTGACGATTTCTATTTTTTGACAGGTCCAGCTTTATAAAACGAGTCTTTGATGGATCTTAAACAATATGCTGCTGATTTTAGCGTAAAGTATTCCAATGACATTGACTCTGTTGAACTTTCATATGAAATTGACACTTTCAAATTACAAGCGAAAGAGCTATTGGATCTTGACAAAGCCACCCCAATGGATCTACTAGAAAAAATAGAAGAGTTCTCACTGGGAGACATTTATCCAAATATTCAAATTGCGCTTAGGATATATCTAACCCTCCCTGTTACGGTAGCTTCTTGTGAACGAAGTTTTAGTAAACTCAAATTAATAAAAAATTATTTGCGAAGCTCAATGGGACAAGAGCGTTTGTCAAACCTTGCAATAATTTCAATCGAGCATGAGGAAGTCGAAAAATTAAACTTAGATGAATTGGTAAATGAATTTGCATCAGTCAAAGCTAGAAAAGCTGAATTTTAATGAATTGCGCAGCAAATTCAACTAAAAAAAGAGAAGTTATTCAAATGCCTTTAAAAGTTAATATTTTTGGCTTGAGAAATGGTTATTTTACGTTAAAATGCAGATGTTTTCAATATTACAGGCATTGTTTTACATAAATTTGAAGCAAATTAACAGTTTAAGATTAAATACAAAGGTAAGAATTTAGGATCGTGTTTCTTTTTTTTTATGTTTCCACAAAATTAAAATTTTAAAGCTTTATGTTCATGCAAAACTTTGTAAAGAAACTTTATGGATCTCTCTGTCAGTTAAATTTCCATTTTGTGAAAAATATGGTATAATGATAAAATAGCACTTATAAAAATGGATTAAATTTTTCTGTTATTGCTGATAAAATTTAAGACAACAACAAATGTTAAGCATTTTTTCATTCGTCAATGAATTATTTTTAACTTATATATATATATATATATATATATATATATATATATTTTTTTTTTTTTTTTTAATGGAAAAAAAAGATAATAGCTCATTTACAGTTTAAAAATGATAGTTAAACTTCCAAAGTAGAAAGATCTTTACTAAAGTTTGAATTGTGAAGTTTTGCGTATCTGCTTATTTTCGCTGTTTGTAGAGAGAAAAAAGCACAGCTTTCTAAAGGAAATGTATGAAATAGGAGTGAAGTTTTATCTACGTTAATTATTTATTCATATAATAATAAGTAATGTAAAGTATGAAAAGTCTTATTTGTAAAAATAACCGCACTCTAAGAGTATCAAATATGTAGTACTTTTATTTCTCCAGTATATTATGGGTCGTATTTATTGAGCCAATTTCAGATTAATTATATTTGATTTGCTTTCCTAATTATACTAGAATTGTTCAAAAGTTGTGATTTTTATTTTAAATGTGAAAATTAGGTTTATTGTATATATTTTTTTATCGTTTTGAAACAAATTGTATTTTGAATTAAAGCTGTATGAAGAAAAAAAAAGTTTAGCGACGAAGTGCAGGTGTTATTGGTTTTATTGATTTTATGTGAAATGATTGGGAGAGGGAGAGGCTCCCTGAATTAAATTTGTTAGGAAAGGGAAAAATCCAATTTTGTACCAGACATTAAAATACGAGTAAGCGCACATACCATACAATCTAATGAGAATTAAGATTGGGCATCATTAAAAACATTTTTTAAAGAAAAAATAAATCAAAGTTGTAATGTTGTCTCAATTTTTTTTCAATCGATCAATCAAAATTTACTGGATAAGGAACTGTTTTGGGAGGTCACTGCTGTGACCTCCCATGACCTCCCATCAACGTGAACCTGAGGGGAGCGCGATTTCCGAAGTACGCCACGGGCGCTGGCCTCCCTAGCTACGCCTCTGACTATAAGTAGTCTTATCTTAAAAACACATAAAAATCTGTGAAGCAGTTTAATAACGAAGAAATTCTTAACTAGAATCAGTGTGTCAATGATTTAAATCAATTGATTTTTTTAAAAAAATCATTGATTTAAATCGCTTTTTATTTTAATCTTTAAAAAATTTTCTTGGACAATCCCAATTTCATTATTTTTAACGTTTTCTATTAGAGCTTTGACTTCCATCTAATAAATTGAAAAGTAATCCTACTCATCCCCCCTCCACAGATGCTGAAAGGTTGCAGTCCAAATAATATGTATGCACAAATAGTGCTATTTGTTGTCAAATATGTGGAATGAAGAAAATACATGCAGGTGCAGGGCAGGTGTTGTAAAGAGTGAATTGAGGGGGGAGGGACAAGATAGATGTACTTTCATGTGATATACTTTCAGTGAAAAGAAAAAACAAAAACCAAACAGAAGATGAATTTTCTATGGGGGGGGGGGTCTACACTAGTCTTTATTAGTGGCTGAAATGGAACATATTCCAGCTTTACGAAACAAAAGCAAAACAAAGAGGGGGGGGGGGGCTGAATGAAGTGAGGATTGGGTTGAGCATTCTGCCCCATTTGATTTTTATCCTAGCTAGTAGACAGGATTATTTTCAGATTGGCTCCTAGCACTTTTTTCTGGGTTTCTTACTAGTGAAGCTTTACTTCAAAGGTGTTTTTCTATTTTTAAAAACTTAAAGGTAAGTTGTTCACAAATAAAAATTAATTAATAACCGAAGTTTCTAATTTTTTTTTAAATAAAAAAAATCCGATTTAAATAAAAAAAATCTGATTTAAATCAAAAAAATCCGATTTTTTTATTTTTTTAAAAAAATCATTGATTTTTTAAAAAAAATCATTGATTTTTTTACACCCTGACTACAATGCGTAACTTACAGATGAGATGCTTGTGTGATTGGCCAACATGAGTCCGCTTACACGATGCGCTGTTTGAATGTACGGCGACTTGCGTGAGAGAGCTACTTGAATGCTGGAAGGTCCCCAAGGTATGAATTGAGCCAATTTTCTTTCTCGTATTCTCATTAAACTTTTGTGAAGCTACAAAATATAATTTTAGATAATTAACAAATTTAATAATTAACAGCTTTCTCCAAGACATT
>JAXGGA010025244.1:0-10864 GCA_038373865.1 Uloborus plumipes | reverse complement strand
CATTGTTTACTTTTTTTCAAACAAACTTTCTTCACTTCGAACCCCCCCCGAAAAAAAATCCTGGCTACGGCCTTGACCCACCCGCACCGTCCAACCGTGCATCAGTCCCTGCACCAGCTGCTCTCCAGGTATGTCCCCGATTCCATGTGGCCTCACCTCACGCGATCCTCCTTTTTCGGTGTGATGCAGACGCAGCTGCACATTTTTCAGACCTTGTTTATTTACCCTATCTTCCCGTCATGTGCAGAGATTTTCCTGGTAACACCTTTGCCTCACCGATGTGCTAGTGTTTTTAAACAGGCAAAAAGGCCGTTCGACTGTTTCGGTTGGATTCAACACCGTTTTAAAATGTGTCTTTTCATGGAACAGAAGCTAAACGGGCATCTATTTAAGCTTATCGTTCACACGTGCGTAATTAACTATACTATGTTGCACGTAAGTGCAATTACCTAAGCATTACTATGTGGCACGCTAGAGAAATATCCTATTTGTTGCTTAGGTGCCTGCATGCGGAATTACATAAGTGTTACTTTGTATTAGTGTCATATGTTTGTTGTTCATGTATTTTGGCGGACTACTTGGTTCACATTCTTGCTCGATTCGCTTTGTACGTCAGTTACCTTTTTCGTACCAGAACGCCTTCTTCGGCGGCTGCTTACATAAATTTGACGGAATGCAAAAACCATTTCAATCATTTTCTATGTCTCTATTGATATCTATATCTGTTTCTTGCCCATCTCTATTTCTACCTCTATAGTAATCAATATATAAATTTAACTGAACTCAGTAGCACAGCAGCCCATGGAGACCAAGGCCCACTGTGCCTATCTCAGTTTTCATGACCGAGGGCTCTGGATTGCAAGGCTAGTTAGGTAGTTAGCCGAACGTGGAACCCCTAGTGAGTAGCACCCAAGCACGCTTGATACACTTTACCAATCACTGACGGTATGAAGGCACGAGTCTGTGAATAGAACTCGGGTTTGCGGCGTGGGAGCACGAAATGCTAACGCTGAGCCACCGGACTTCATTTATCAATATATATCTCCTATTAATTTCAATTAAACACTTTCTATATCTATCCATCCATGTAGAGCCGCTATATAGAGGCCTTACATCTATGTATATCTACCTCCATATTTATCCATCTGTACTTGTGAGAGGGAAAATCTTTGCCTATTTCAACATTGTTTTACCGCTCGATACATTGCACAACGCACATTCTCCTTGTCGCAGACTCTTAACAATTAGAACGTATTTAATTTAATAAGTTTCTCTATTTACCACAATACCATAACAAAGCAATGTGTTCAAGTCTCTATTTGATTAAAAATGGTAAAAATCAGTTAAAACCCCTCATTTAACGCCTTTTTCTTCAATTGGTTTATCAAAATTGGGTCGATGAGGTGCACATCGTTCACACAAACTACAACTGTAAACCAAATTTCAAGTTTCTGAGTCCTATCGTTTTTCTGGGAATTACTTATTTTATTATACGTAAGAAGGTAGATAACTATATATAGGAACATGCTTGCATTTTTCATGCATCCATATATGTTTTCATATGCATACATACTACCCAACTATACACACAATATAAGTAATAAATTATTTCGTCACTACGATGTAATTAAGCCTTCGACTGTCGGAAATTGCAATATTTTCAAATGTTTAACATTTTTCAGTTTTTGCTTTTGTATACTGTCTCACTTCGCATATAAATTAATTAATCTCATACTTGTGCTCATAAAAGTACGATTTTTTACTTCATACACTTAGATTTCTCATTGGAGAAGTTAAACTCGATTTATCATCAATGTTAATTTAACGCACAATGTTCGAAATTCCTTCTGTCAACAAACTACCAAACTGTATCAGCAGTTAGGATTGATATATTAATTAAACAACATGGCAGGTGAAGTAACGTCGCTTATGTACAATACCGTGTATGTTAAACACAGCTGCTGCGCTTCCTGATTATCCAACTGTCTAATCTTCCGGACTCCGAAAACCGTTCCACAAAAGGGAAGAATGTTGATCCATTCATATGAGTTTACATATCCCATCAGTTACGAAACGGGTTTCAATCGACGATGAGTAAATATGTAAATGTCGGGAGAAAGAACGTTGAAACTAAAAATATATGGCATGGATATAAGGTGACCATTTATTATTTTTTCCTCAAAACGGAACATTTAACAATTTTAGCCAACTGTAAGTGTATTAAACATATTGTCGTTGTTTATTTATTTATTTTTACAGCTCGTGCTTTATTATACAAAAGATTATTTAAGAAAGAAAAAACTAATGTAGTATTAAATTCTTAATGTGCAGATTTACTTGAGAACATTTAGTGCTGGTTTTAAATATGACTGAGAGTTATGGTAAGATTTAATGCAACTCACTTTTACAGTTTACATTCCCGTTAAGAACTACAGTGAGCTCTCACTTATACGCCGCCTCATTTATGCGCCTTTTTCACTTATACGGCGATTTTAAATGGTCCCTGTACATTCCATAGTAAAATAATGATAGTGTCGTTCGTTTATGCTTCGCTCTAAAGACAAATACTTCACTTACGCACCGAATTTTCCCTAAAATGTGAAAAAAGTAATTTATTTTCTTTAAAAAATAAGCATTATTCTTCACTTTCCTCTTTAAATCTTTCGCCTTTATTGATTAAGGAAGGCATTTTTTTCCGCATGAACTAGAGTTCGGGGACGGACAATGATCTGTAATGCATTGTTTTAAAGGGAAAACTCTGTAATTAGATATGCTACAATTTTTGTTTTCTCTTTATCATTGTAGTTACGTTACTGTAATTATCAAACCGTAGTAATATAACCCTTTTCTATAGAAAAATTCCTATTCATTCTCTCATTAGAAACTATGTAGCGTTTTAGTCCTTTAAATAGGCTTGTTCACTTATACGTCTCTCTCACTTGTGCGTTTTTTTTTTTTTGTTGGTCCCTTAGGCCGGCGTATAAGTGAGAGTTCATTGTACGATTTTTAACTTCGCTTTTTTCCTAGTCCGCCAATTATTAAAAAGAAAAATGTTCTTTCTAGTGGTTCATTACTGCTACTGACATTAAATTAAAAAAAAACCCGGCCCTGATTGACAACCTTATATTTAGATGAACTTCGCGGATCAGAACACATATAAAATTTAAATCTCAACTGGAGATGACGGGTGGTCACTTCCAGGCATCGTCAAAATTGAAATATATCTAAATTTTCTTCCTAAGACCGAAAAGGGAAAAATAATCACAGCACCTCTTCAAATTTGCAAGTAGCAAAAGCAGAATCAAGAGGCAGAATTGAAAATGTTTTTAAAAGCCTTGCATTTAATTTGTCTCGAGTATTTTATCTGTTAACTAATAAAAACTTACAACAGATGAGGTTTTCAAATTATTGACCTCTTTTTCTTTGTCGGCCTCCAAAGACATCGTTATCAATCGCACGAACAAAGTCTTCGATTAAAGGCTAACTTCGTGGCTTTTAATAAATATATTTTGCAATTAAAGTCATAGAAAGACAAGATCTAGCCATGAACACTCTCGATTAGATTTTCTTTCGAACAAAAAAAAAAATAATCAAAATCGGTTTGTCCATTTAGGCCTTTTTGTGCCACAACTATAAATATATATAAATAGATTCACATACGCGTCAAACTCATAACCTCCTTCCTTGTTGAGTCGGGGTTTAAAAAAAAGAAAAAAGAGTCAATGGTTAAGCGAAAGTTAGCATAAGTCAACTCATTTAAGGAAACAATTACACCCAAGGACTTTCGCTTGAAACGTTTCCAAAGTTCCATTGAGAGCCATTTCAGAAAACCGAACCAGGGGCTCAATTTGCCGAATGAAGTTCTAATTAATTGAATGATAAAATACAAGTATGCACACATGTCGTACATGCATAGCAATTAGTGAGAAAAACATTAGGCATCTTTTGAAAAACAATTCCTAAATCTAAAAAAAAAAAAAAAACCAACTAATCTCAATGTATAGCAATATTGTCTTCAAATTGCCGAATCGTCAGTAAAGCTCCTGAACCGAACATTTAAGCATCCCGCAACGATTCGTGGAGACAAAGGGGCAGAGAAAGCCTGGAGACGGGACTGCCCCGTTCAAAATGGGACGTATGGTCACTTTAAGTATGGGACGAAAAGAATATTGAATCGAAAAAGTAACTATTATGGGACATAAAATTTTACTAATATTTTGGTCGCAAGGAGTTATACCCAACTCTCCTGCTCACTGTACCAAGGGTTTATATTAATTTCTTTTTTCCTTTTATTACTTTTTTTTTTTTGCTACAGAAATTTTCCGGCTAAATACACGAGCTTAGTAATAAGAAATAACTCCAGGAATTGAGGCTACTATACAGGGTGTCCACTCCTATCGTGGACCAATAGCTAATTTCTAAACCGTTAGAGATACGCATATAGTTCATTTAGGAAAAAATCTCCAAATTACGAAAGGAATTTTGGGTCTATTCAGTGTTTTTCAAAAAATCAAATTTTGAAAGAGTTATGAAATTTAAATTTTTATACAGCCCCCCAGTCTTATCAATCATGTTTAGTAAAACATTCTTGACACTGTAACGTTTAAAACTAAAAAAAAAATCACTCTTTTACCACAAAAATTGACCGAGTTATGACGTTTTGAAAAATCAAGATTTTGCATTATTTCATGACGTCATCGAGAGATCACTAAAGGGACCGTATGCGAAATCCTTCAAAATCTTGATTTTTCAAAACGTCATAACTCTGTCAATTTTTATGGTAGAACAGTGATTTTTTTTTAGTTTTAAATGTTACAGTGTCAAGAATGTTTTACTAAATATGATTGATAGGACTGGGGGGCTGTATAAAAATTTAAATTTCGTAACTCTTTCAAAATTTGATTTTTTGAAAAACATTGAATAGACCCAAAATTCCTTTCGTAATTTGGAGATTTTTTCCTAAATGAACTATATGCGTATCTCTAACGGTTTAGAAATTAGCTATTGGTCCACGATAGGAGTGGACACTCTGTATAATTCCCTCATGCTAACTGTTCACTAAACATAAATACTTATCTATTTCTAAGAAATAAGGTGTGCGTCATAAAATATTACTAGATAAATATTACATGAATATTAATGCTTTAAAACCACGAAACTTTTCCTAGTTAGTTTACGTGCAAAGGGAGAAGATTCACTTACGTTTTAACGAATTTTCTACTTTAGTAGCGATTTTACAGTATTAATAATTCGTTGCCATAAGAAAAAGCAAACACACGCTTGCATGTAAACTCAGATTTCCCTTCGCTCTATAAAATAAATTCTCAGTATAAAACAAATTGTTCAATAAAACACATTTTCCTCTTTCAGTTACTGAAACATTTACAAAGCGATACCTTTCGAAATGAATAATAAATCTGTTGTTACGCCAGCACAGTAAGGAAAATAAATCTGCTTTTTGCTGAATCATCGATTTTTAGAGCCCCTAACTTCACAACTATTTCAATTTATTTATGCTTCAACTAACGTTCTTTTTCAAATTGGCAGTGGAAGCGTTAGAGCCAGAAGTTTAGTGTGATATTAAACAGCAATAAAATATATGTTTCGTCTAAGAAAAGATCGATACTGGGCTATTTCGAATTTGAATCGCAAGTAAATATTTTTATGGGCTGCATAAAATGTTGATGCATTTTACGACGCGCGTCGGATTTTTCATCAGTACAAGTGTAAGTTTGGATCATTAACTGAAATTTTTCTTAGTGAGTTGAGTTTCTGCAAGCACGAAGTTATATTCATTCTCTTACTGTTCAATAATTTTTTCCAAAAATGTTTCATAACGGGTAAAATAACGCAATAACTTAAATTGATTTTATTTGTACTAAAATGGTTTCTGATTAGTTCAAGATCAGTGTACAAATTTCTACCTTTATCTGTTCTTTTAAATAAAAGACAATTTTTATCCATTATAGGATTCTAGCTAATCGGAAGAACCAAATATGACTGGAAGTAAGGAGAACTCGCTCCGCTATCTTGGATTTTAGGTGCGTTTCTTTCTGTTTTCGTTTTATGTCGCAAAAACTATTTACTTGAAAGTAAAATAATTCATTGATTAATTCAAGAGCATAACAAACCAAAGGGTGTTTTCTTTCTTTTTTTTTCAGCTGCAGAAGATGCAGTGAAATTTTATTCTAAAGTTAGTGAATTTTTAGCCGGAATTCAAGCTAAAAATAAAAGTGATCTGTAGGCCTTTCGTACAGTCCAAAAATAAAACAAACGGTAATGAGCAGGGGGACATTAAACTGCTCAAATGTCTCTAAATACATCAATTGTTGAATAGTTTAAACTTCTTGTTTAAAAAATAATAGTAAAGTAAAAAAGAAGTAAAGAAGGGGGAAAAAAACGAATTTTACTTTTTGCACGAAAAGATCAATACCATAATTTGAAAGTTAATCATATGGCACACCTTTGCTGATACTTTTCAATGAATTAAGTTTCGGACGCAGAAAAAGTATAATCGTAAAGCATTTTCCATAACTGAAGTAAAATTATTTCAGTTTCCCGGTGCCCGTGATTCTGTTTTATTTATTTATTTAATTATATTTATTTATTTAACTTCCTATGCAGTTTAAAACTTTGTTTCGCGTAAAAATAACACAAAAAAAAGTAATTCGAGGGTGGATTCCCAATCCGATTATACACTTGAAAAATCCGTGAGCCCTATCCGTTCAGACGACGCCTTATTACACATGCAAAAGTGAGGTGCTGCTGTTTTCACCAACATGTGATTTGCGAGGCAGGAACCGCGGCGCATTAATCCAGACATCCTTAGCAATCGTCACGCGTGTATGGCTCGGAAAATTGGTCAATTAGCCATAGGTCAATGATGATTCGTCAGACATCTGTACTACAGATTGCCCTCTGACTCAAAGACGATGCCTGGAAGTGACCGCCCGTCATCTCCAGTTGAGATTGAACTCAAAACGGGAAGATAACAGGAGGACGTGGCTGTGTTTTACTGCCCATAGTTAGAAATTCCTGGCCAGAAATGAATCAGTTAGTCTACTCTGACTTGCGGTGTCGGGGTCTTGGAGTCGAATTTATTTTGGAGTAAAACAGTTGGGAGTTGAAGGCCTCAGATTCCAAGAGTCGTTGAAAGTGTTGGTCATTTTGTCGTTTTCTCCGCAACTCTGAGTGCGAGTCAGATTGATTTTGGGGTACACTGCAAAAAATGAACTGTTGTTTTTACAGTATAATTCTGGCAGCCGAGGTTCCAATTTAAAACTGTAAAATGCACAGTAATAAACTGCAAAACTAGCAATTTTACAGTTTCTTACTGTAAAGTAAGAACTTTTACAGTTTATTGACGTAAAATTTAGCTGTATTGCACTATAAAAACAACACTATAATACTGACAGCAGAGGTTCCAGTTTAAAACTGTAAAATGCGCGGTAATATTACTGTAAAATTAGCAATTGTGCAGTTTATTACTGTAAAAGTTGCAATGTTTACAGTTTATTACCATAAAATTAGCTGTGTTATACTGTAAAAACAACGTTCATTTTTTCACAGTGTAAAAGAGTCGAAGGTTTTAAAATTCCAGGATTCGCAGTCGGAATCGGAGTCAGACAATTCCCTTGGACTCTACCGGTCTGATTCTACAGCACTTTTAACTGATAGTTGACGCATACTTTAGGATTCATAGATTCCTTCTGCGATATAGATATTTACATTTCAGATTTGAAAAGTACTACATTTTTCCAGGACTGCGGAATTAGAATCGGAGTCGGACTGATTTTGAGACAAAGTAGTCGGAGTCAGCGTTGGAATTAAAAATATTTTATGCACTGAATGTTCTAAAAATTCGTGGAACAGTTAACTCTTAAAGAACACGCACTTGAAAAGAAAGGTTTTCGAAGACCATTGATACTACCCCCTTTACCCGAACTACACGATTTCAAACTTTACGGGTTATTCTATTGTAAAAAAGGAAAAAAATACTATTCGATATAAAATAATTTCAAAACATTTGATTTGTTTGATTAAATAGAGAGTGATGATCAAAGGTTAAATTGTTACCTTTTTTAAAAATTTCACCCATGAAATAGGATCCTGCTTTATAGTCTCGTACAGCACGATTTCAAAGAAAACGGAACCAATAGCCCGTATTCTTTGGGGGTTGCTTGAATAGGAATTTTGCTTCTGCGGAACATTTAGTTTAATTTCTATGCGTCATATGATGTAATCATAATGAGAACGAGCCACGAAACGTACAGCTAAAATTATGGTTAGAGAAAATTGCGTTGTTATTCTAAAAAAATGTTAGAAGAAAGTAATATTTTTCTTTTTCTTATACTAACTAAAAAAACAAAAAAGGTGAGAGAAATTTATTCAGCATACATGCTGTGTATCATTTAAAATTTCAATAAAATGCTGTAAAAAGGGGAAAAAAAGTTTAACTTTTATACCCTCGTATACTGATTTGTTTTTCACCTAATATTCTGAACACGCAGAATCCCACGACTCTTCTGAAGAATCCTCACGCCTCCGCCATTTTTGTTTTAACGCATTGTTGCTTTAAAAACGCGCTTTTGAAACAGCTGAAACAAATGATATGGAAAAGAAAACAAGAGGGAAAAAAAATCATGTTTCCTATGATTAGATGATTTAAAAGCGCGTTAAGACGTTGTTTGCCAAGGCGGAATCAGGGTGTCAACGAGCTTTTTTTTCTGAACCGTGATAATACGAGTGACTAATTTTGGAGGGTGTTCCTCCATTTTACGTGTACTCCTTCAATTCATTTCATAGACCCACAGCGGCTAAACCGTTTTATACCTTCCCTTTACATTGTTGAAAAATGAATCTTTACATCTGGCGGAATTACAATGGAAAATCTTCCATCTTATTAGTTACTAAGACGGAACAGAAAGTTTAAGGTCATAATCATGTTCTATAGGTCATTAGATAATGATATAAAGTTACGAATATAAATTATCACAACGGAAAAGAAGGGGGCGTTATTGCACGTAACAAGGCTAAGGAGAACGAAGAGTTATTACGTGATAACTGTTAGTTTCATATCTCAAAAAGCACACATTGTACTATTTCAGAAAAGGTCTGTTTTCTAAAAGGGAAGAATAGGAAAAATGTCCTTGCAACGCACATGTTCGCACAATCATTTACGCCATTCTATCGAATTGTAAATATTCATAAATAAATATAAGTTTATCAGACCTAAATTTTAAAATACAGGATATGTTTTTCCAATTCTCACTATTATAGAGAGAAAAATCCATGAAAAAAAAGAAATTAGTTTCTATATTTTTATTAGATCAAACATCCAGTACAATAAAATAAATAAAAAATAGTAAAAGAAAAAAAAAATACAAAATAAAATATCTTAACAAAGAGCCTGAAACAAAAGTGTAAGTAGGTGTTGTTTACAATATTTTGGATAAGCAGAAGAATTCGGGTACATGTTGATAGCAAAATTGGCTTTCTTTTAAAATTGTTTTTGTTAATCATTAATTTGGCTTCTTAAGCGTGTTTTGAAAAGTAATAAAATGATATTAGTAGTGAAATGTAAAGTTGAAACGTTTTTGAGAAAAACTGAATGTTGAGAAATATATATACATATATATATATATATATATATATATATATATATATATATATATATATATATATATATATATATATATATATATATATATATATGCACAGCACAATGACAATTGTATATGGCATTTTGTAATGAGAACGGATACAATCTTTAAAATCTTAGAGAAAAAAAAATGTAAACATTAATTCAAATTTGGATGCTTGTTAGCAATCTTTTCCGGAAGATGATTAAATTTTGTCAACCAAATTCTGTTCTGAATATGTTAAACAATGTGGACAACCAGGGATCTATGATAAGATAGTAAGACCACACAGAATGAAACACAGGTGGTTTTGAGATATTCGTTATCCTGTATGTACATTATCTCTTTGAAACGTTGTATTGATCTCCTATTTATGTATCTGTAAGTGAATGACTGATAAAATTTCCTACGAGAGCGATTTGATAGTGTTTATACTGTAACTGAACTCTAGTTATACAATTTTTTTTTATTTTAAACTTGAGATGAAATGATAGAAAATTGATTTTTTATGACATATTTCATTTGACTGGTCATTTTCTGCTCTGCACATACTTTCTGTTGCAAAAAGTCAATTCTCCAAGGAAATATTGCACTACGAGACATAAAAATAAGAATGTGTAATCTGCATGTGTGCATCTGCACCAATGAATACATGTTTACAAATTAATATATATATATATATATATATATATATATATATATATATATATTGACATATCAGGGGGGAAAAATAATTTTAATAGGCTGTAAAGCTGTGCCCTAAGCCCTGACAGTTATTCTTACTTACTATACGATGTCCTTTTGTGCTTAGGAATGTAGGTTTAGGATAGATTCAACATGTTGACATTAAGTGATAATATCAATAGATCAGCAAATAGCGGAAGTAATCTATTTATGAAATAGAAAATGTTGATGTTCATAGAGCAATAAAGCAAAATTGGTGATTGAGTGCTTGAAAATTTCACTATTTCGTTATACAGTTACGCCCGTGTATAGCGGATTTATAGCTTTTACGTAATGCCTTCAATTTCTCTTCACGTTTTATTGTATAAGACTTAAATTTTTAACTTTTTATAACGAAATTGTTTCTCTGACTAAGCTGTAAACAGGCGCAACTGCATTAAAATTCTTAAGAAATATATACATAAAAAAGCTTATTTTATTACACATTAGCTCAAAATTTGAAAGTATAATGAAAACGAGGATGTTAACACATTTTCTTC
>JAXGGA010025243.1:0-10864 GCA_038373865.1 Uloborus plumipes | reverse complement strand
TATGAACAAACTTTTTTTGTTAGAAAGATCTCGGCGAGGACAATTCATTCTCATGTTTGACTTTTCGAATTGTTTGTACAACAAACAATTTGTAGAACAAACAATGTTTTAATTGTTTGTTCTACATATGGCACAAAGCACATAGCATATGCTTTGTATACCGATAAGTGGAATAATCTACAATGTGTTTTGTGCCATAAGTGGTACAAACAAATTAGCCACTAAGTGTATTTAAACATATTTAGAACAAAGGAAATAATGACTAAACACACCTCTAACGGAAATGCAGACACTATTTTTTTTCAAAAGCAAGAACTGTAATACCTAGACCAGTGCAACTAACTAGTGCATAAACATCACACTAAACTGTTATAGCAATGTTCCAGAAGGGGCGTAAAACTCAGTTTAACTGCATTTAAAAAGTCATTGGAATATATGGGGGTTTATTTGGTTTGTGCCAGATCTGACACACCGTGCAGTGAAGGGTTAAGGTAAACAATTCAAAAAGCCTTACGTGTGTGACAGCTTTTAAGGAGCCTCGTTGAAACGTTTCTGCCGAATCACAGTGTTTCGATTAGTGTAAGCTAGGTGGACAAAAGTCAAGTTCGAAATTCTAAAATTCGACATTGGAATAATGTCTATTATATACCAAAACATGATACTCCATTATTTGTATATGTTTAACTCACTTCCGCCAGGAGAGTATTAAGGGTTGAAGTTACGTATCTCTTTGTTTTAGAATAAATCAGTTGAGTTTCAGACATAATTTTAAGCACATAAAATTAAAGCTTCCCGATTTTTTTATGATTTAATTGTGCAAGATGGGTGTTATTAAAGCTGGTAAGTGCAAGTTTTGCCTAATTAAATTAGTGTATATGATAAGTAATATTAAAAAAAAAAAAAAAAACATTTAAGATAAACAGAATATTTTTGCTTGTTTCGAAACTTTCACGTGATGGGAAACACTTGTCCCCGTTTGTCCCCGGGCTACGTTTTTTGTATATAATAGCTGCACCTTTCCCATAATTAATAAGACGTACTATAGGTAGCACACTCGAGTACAACACTTATTTTTTTTAGAGTACTTTCTTTCGAGTAGGGATTTCTTTGAAGAATGGTTGAAGCCCCCCAAAAGAGAAAAAACTATATTCTCTTCGAAATCCTTTCTTCCAAATTTAATTTTGAAAACATTACATAGGACCCTGAAAAGAAAATCAGGAAAAAGTTAGCTAACTATGCCTAAAAAAATTCTGAAAAATGGGTCTCTGCGGGAAAATCAAAACAGTGTTTTTTGGCAACTAATGCAAACTGGCTGGACAAAGGCATAAAATTCGAAGTTGAACGCTGTGCCGCAACTTTCCACATCATTTCAAGGTTCTACTACTGTAGGAAGAACACGGAACAAATTTGAGCACTGATCCATAAATATGTAAAAATGACGAAAAATAATTTTGTCCAGCTAGCTAACATTAATCGAAACACTGTGCGAATGGTTGAAGATGTAAGTCAGGTTACAGGTGTTATGTATCAAGTTAATTTATGATATGAGATAGTTTTCTTTTAGTCCCCTAATTAGACCTTGGGGGGAAACTTTTCTTTCTTTTGCCTTACGTGTGTGACCAAAAAAAAGTAACCTGCATATTTTGAGGGGTTAAAAACTTATGAAACACTTTATTACAAAAAATATGAGATATAATCATACTAAAGGATCTGAGTTCATGATATTTGATAGTTTTTCCAGAAAAAAATTGATTATTAGGTGAAAAAAATTATCTTACATTTTTTCACTAACAATGCATTTTTTTTTTTTTTTTGAATTTGTCTCAATGTTATTAAACAAGGCTAAAATATGAGAAAAGAAAAATTTTATCTTAAAATTGATGCTGGAATCGAAAAGAGCTTTTCGTGGAATTGCCCTTTAACATACAGGTGCTTCTAGGGGACAGGATGTTCATAGTTAATAAATAATTGTTTTTTGCATCAAAACTGCGCTCTTTCACGCTACAGTCATTACTTGTTATCATTGAACAAAACTTGACCGTCTCAAGTATCCTTGCTATCGAAGAAATGTGTCACAAAGAAGCATTATTGATGGTCTACGTTATTCAGAAGTTTCAAAACTGAGTGAGATTTACAAAGAAAACATCGGTGTATTTTGATAGTGTTTTCAAGATAACTGTCATTTAAATATGAACAAGGGACATGGTTGACCAAAAGAAGTAACTATAAAATAATACAATCAATACAAGACACTCTTCAATATCGAGACTGGTCTCTTCAGCAGTGGAAGTCAAGTAGGGGAATGTGGGGCAAATTAAAATAGTTAAGATAACATACATGTCTCAAAATGAACAAATTGGAAATTTGTACTAAAAATTAGTGCAAATAAAGAAGAAATAATGTATTTTGTAATACAGCTATCGTTGAAATATTATTTTTCATTTTTGGCAACTATTTGGCGCCTTTAAAAAAAAGGGTAGAAATTTTTCACCTCAAAAAACCAAGTGGCAAAGTGAAAAATATTATATTTTTGTACTGAAACATCCTCTATTTGATGAGTTAAAGTATTTTTCATTAAATAAATGCATAAATAAACAGAAAAAAATAAAAATTAATGAAAAAATAAAAAAATAAATTAATAAACAAACAAATGAATTAATAATTATATGACAAAAATAAATTAGTAAATAAAATAGAGAATGAATAACAAAATAAATGAATAAATAAATAAGTGAATCAATAAATAAAAGAATATGAATAAATTATTGAATCCAGAAATACTTACGTGATTTAGTAAATGAATACATTTGTAAACAAAATGAATTATTTCACTTTACCTATCCACTTTGCCTCGCGTGCACTTGACAAATTACATTAAACATTTTAAATCGAAAAATGCCGAATAAGAACTAAATAAGGGTTTGGGGTCAAAATGTCGCGGCCGAAATGTCGCGGGCCAAAATGTCGCGGCCAAAATGTCGCCGAGCCAAAATGTCGCGGGCTAAAATGTCGCGGGCCAAAATGTCGCCGGTCCAAAATGTCGCAAAGCCAAAATGTCGCGGGCCAAAATGTCGCCGGTCAAAAATGTCGCCGATCAAAAATGTCGCCGGTCTAAAATGTCTCCGGTCCAAAATGTCGCCGGTCCAAAATGTCGCCGGTTCAGAATGTCGCCGGTTCAGAATGTCGCCGGTCAAAAATGTCGCCGGTCCAAAATAACGCCGGTCCAAAATAACGCCGGTCCAAAATATATCCGTTCCAAAATGACGCTAAGTGTATAGTACAGATTTAATGTTTCCAGTAATTCACAAATTCAATGCAGCTTAATTATGTAGCTCAATTTTACTAATAAACTTGTCACAATATGATAAATACTTGTACACCTGTTTAGTAACTTTTTTAAACGTAGCAGTTTAGAAAATTAGCTTAAGTTATTAACAAAAATGTAACTAAATTGATTTCTTCTAAAGCTTAAATTATTTCAGAACCAAAATAATGCCATAGTTTTTTCAGGGCTGTACTTAGGGCCCAGGGACGCTAAATTTCTTCGTTTTTTAATACGCTTTTACTAGTTTCACATGTAGGTTTTTTTGTTTGTTCGTTTGTATGTATGTAAATCTGAGTCAAAAATAAAATTCACATTCTTTACAAACGTATAAAAGTAATATGTTTAATACCATTATTATTACTAAAGGCTAAACTATATTGCATGTTGATGTATAATAAGTGCATTTGACATTAATTCTGAGTTCGGAATCGATAATCCACAAAATGCATATTATAAGTGCATGTAAACTTAGCGGATATTCAACAGTTTTCAAAATCTTCTTTTGAATTTGATTTACTCTAAAAGCGTATTTTTTAGTTTTTTAAAACTATATTTAGGATTATTTATTTTTTTTTCACACAAAGAAATTAAACAATTGAATTTGCTGTAAAGGCTTTTTTTTTTTTTTTTTGCAAAAACGGAATACCGTTTAATCACCGCGTAGTCGGCAATTTTCTTATAGAACATTTTCTTTAAGAGTTGTTTGGGGACGTTTGAAATCAAATTAGTTCATGGAATTATTGCTTTCTTTGTAACAACTGAGGGGTGGAAGGGGAGGTGAAATGTCAAGAGAAAAAATGGTATTATATTCAACTCCACATTTAAATACTGATTGTAACGAAGGTACAGAACCATATCTGAGCTGATTAACGCCAGAAATGAATAAGCATCTCTCCCTTTAAGACCATTCTACAAACAAAATTTTGTCTGAATACTTGCATTACTTCTTGATATACATCACTCGCAAATAATGAAAAATAAAAAGTTCAATTGCTCTGCTTCCTCGATGATGTGGCGTATCTTCTGAAGGCTTCCTATGGGCCAATTTTTATTTTATTTCGTCTGAACCTTCTTCAGACATTAATCACGCTATGCGGAAAACGTTCCATTACATTCTTGTATGTAAAAACTTGGAAGAACTAGCGGCAAAAACCAATCAGCACTGGATCACATATTGGTTGGTACATGTATGTACCAAATTTCATTCTAATTCCCGCACTAAGTTTTGTGGTAGAGTCGCCCCCAAAAAATGGGTCACGCAGATACACACTTACACATTTTCCCTTAAAAAAATAAACGATAAAATTGAATTCAGCACACGTCAGAAAGTGTAAATTCTTCCAAATTGACAATTTTTCACTGATCCAATACTTTCTTTTACACATTTTATGAAGAAGAAAATAAAAAGGCCTCTCATATTTAAATAATATAGACTTGCTTTCGATCATGTAAGAAATTTTAACAGAAACCAAGTTTCAAACATTGTACATTTGTCTTATTCATTTCACTGTTCTTCAACTTCTTTTTTAACACACAAATTTTCCTTTCGATATCAATTAAACTTGGCTTGGGCTGCTAATCTATTCGTTTTTAAGTTGGTAGATAGGGAGTTACGGTGAAATAAGCTATTGTAAATAAATAACGTACGCTTGTTTGAAAACTATTTGTTTCTTGGAAAGCGCTCGAAACAGTTACAAGCCGAAAGGGTAAATGTTTTTTTAGTATTTTCAAAAATTTTAGTCCATACTATCGTTAATGCACACGTTCATCAACAGCAATTAGCAATTTTTCGCTAATTCGGTGTAAAAAAGCCTTTTCATATATTTTAATTTTTGATACTAACTGTATCAATATCAGACCTTCTACATTTTTGTCTGACGACATTTAAACTGGCGACATTTTGGCCCGCGACATTTTTGACCGGCGACATTTTGGACCTGCGACATTTTTGACCTGCGACATTTTGGATACGCGACATTTTTGACCGGCGACATTTTGGACACGCGACATTTTTGACCGGCGACATTTTGGACACACGACATTTTGGACCGGCGACATTTTGGCCCGCGACATTTTGGTCCTTCGACATTTTTGCCCGCGACATTTTGGACCGCGACATTTGAGACCGGCGACATTTTGTCCAGCGACATTTTGGACCGCGACATTTTGGCCCGGCGACATTTTGGACCGGCGACATTTTGACCAGCGACATTTTGGACCGCGTCATTTTGGCCCGGCGACATTTTGGACCGGCGACATTTTGACCAGCGACATTTTGGCCCGCGACATTTTTTCCCGGCGACATTTTGGCCCGCGACATTTCGGTCGCGACATTTTGGGCGTATACCTTTTCAACGATTTTTGTATCATTTATTCAAATAAATTTAACTGAAAGAGTGCCGGGGCCACCCGGTCTAGTGCTCAGAGAAATCTGACTGGATGGGGGAGGTTCCGTATTTGAATCCGGCTTGGGCATGGATATACTTTCTCTCTCATTTCCTTGTCCTTTCTTTGTGTGAATGTGTTGTTGAGCTGTGAATGGGGGCTACCCTATAAACGGGTCAGTATGACATGTGTGTACTGTGGAAGTCGGACTTACACCAAATGCTCTCCTCTCCTTGTCCTTTCTTTGTGTGAATGTGTTGTTGAGCTGTGAATGGGGGCCCCTCTATAATCGGGTCCCTATGACATGTGTGTACTGTGGAAGTCGGACTTACACCAAATGCTCTCCTCTCCTTGTCCTTTCTTTGTGTGAATGTGTTGTTGAGCTGTGAATGGGGGCCCCTCTATAATCGGGTCCCTATGACATGTGTGTACTGTGGAAGTCGGACTTACACCAAATGCTCTCCTCT
The DNA here is from genome assembly GCA_038373865.1 of Uloborus plumipes. Taxonomy (NCBI): domain Eukaryota; kingdom Metazoa; phylum Arthropoda; class Arachnida; order Araneae; family Uloboridae; genus Uloborus; species Uloborus plumipes. Next base: position 4,687 of record JAXGGA010025243.1, on the reverse strand, counting down.
CCTTGTCCTTTCTTTGTGTGAATGTGTTGTTGAGCTGTGAATGGGGGCTCCTCTATAATCGGGTCCCTATGACATGTGTGTACTGTGGAAGTCGGACTTACACCAAATGCTCTCCTCTCCTTGTCCTTTCTTTGTGTGAATGTGTTGTTGAGCTGTGAATGGGGGCCCCTCTATAATCGGGTCCCTATGACATGTGTGTACTGTGGAAGTCGGACTTACACCAAATGCTCTCCTCTCCTTGTCCTTTCTTTGTGTGAATGTGTTGTTGAGCTGTGAATGGGGGCCCCTCTATAATCGGGTCCCTATGACATGTGTGTACTGTGGAAGTCGGACTTACACCAAATGCTCTCCTCTCCTTGTCCTTTCTTTGTGTGAATGTGTTGTTGAGCTGTGAATGGGGGCTCCTCTATAATCGGGTCCCTATGACATGTGTGTACTGTGGAAGTCGGACTTACACCAAATGCTCTCCTCTCCTTGTCCTTTCTTTGTGTGAATGTGTTGTTGAGCTGTGAATGGGGGCCCCTCTATAATCGGGTCCCTATGACATGTGTGTACTGTGGAAGTCGGACTTACACCAAATGCTCTCCTCTCCTTGTCCTTTCTTTGTGTGAATGTGTTGTTGAGCTGTGAATGGGGGCCCCTCTATAATCGGGTCCCTATGACATGTGTGTACTGTGGAAGTCGGACTTACACCAAATGCTCTCCTCTCCTTGTCCTTTCTTTGTGTGAATGTGTTGTTGAGCTGTGAATGGGGGCCCCTCTATAATCGGGTCCCTATGACATGTGTGTACTGTGGAAGTCGGACTTACACCAAATGCTCTCCTCTCCTTGTCCTTTCTTTGTGTGAATGTGTTGTTGAGCTGTGAATGGGGGCTCCTCTATAATCGGGTCCCTATGACATGTGTGTACTGTGGAAGTCGGACTTACACCAAATGCTCTCCTCTCCTTGTCCTTTCTTTGTGTGAATGTGTTGTTGAGCTGTGAATGGGGGCTCCTCTATAAACGGGTCCCTATGACATGTGTGTACAGTGGAAGTCGGACTTACACCAAATGACGGTACAGTTGGAAAAGGGAAGTAGCACAAAACAGCAACAATGGAAACAGTACCGTAAGTAACGTACACACATATGTAAAGCCATAAATGTAAACATCATAAAACTTTTGAAAACATACGTCCAACTTTTTTGAAGTGTGACACCATGCCACACCAGCTAAGGGTTAAATTCTCCAATAAATAAATTTATGCACCAAAGCGTAGACTTATCTACAGTGAACTCGTACTTATGCGCCGGCTCAAGAGACTAACAGAAAAAGGCGCATAACTGGGAGAGACTCATAAGCGAACAAGCCTCTTTAATGGTGTAAAACGCAACGTAAGTTCTAATGAGAGCATGAATAAGAATGTTTCTATAGAAAAATGATGCATTACTACAGTTTGGGTTGGGGGGGGGGGGGGGCAATTACTGTAACGTAACTATAATGATAAAGAGAAAGCAAAAATTGTAGCGTAGCTAAGCACAAATTGCTCCCTTTAAAACTCCGAATTCTAGTTCATACGAAAAAAAAGCCTTCCGTGAAAAATAAAGGCGAAAGATAAAAGAGGAAAGTGAAGAAACATGCTTATTTTTTAAAGAAAATAAATGTTTAAAGGCCATGCTCCACATCGACGTAAAGCAGAAAAAATAGGCAGAAGCGTAAAATGGATTCAATGGTGTTCCTATGGAAAGTACCCGGATTTTCGATTTCTGCCTTCAATTTCGGTCGCGTTTTACGCTGATGTGGAGCATGGCCCTTACATTTTACGAAAAATTCGGCATATAAGTGAAATATTTATCTTTAGAGCGACGCATAAACGAATATTATCATTATTATGCTATAGAATGTGCTGGGACCATTTAAAATCGTCGTATAAGTGAAAAAGGCTCATAAAAGAGGCGGCGTATAAGGGAGAGTTCACTATTTTAAACATAATAATTTGTAATAATGAATGAAGTCAGGTCATCTTTCCTTGTGTTTTGCTAATATGTTCATGTCATATTTTAACCCCCCCCCCCCATTTTAAGTTGTAAGATTACAGCCTTATTTCCGACTGCATCTTTCTTACTTGATAAGGTATTCATCACTGTTCGTCACTTTCAAACTGACCTTTGGACCCATTTATGTATGAGCTCTTGGTTTGTCTTAAGTGTCTACAATTACTCTGTAAATGATGTTTTGATGTCTTAACTATATTCGACACATGTTTAAAGCAATATATCCTGTTGAAAATGTCTTGTTTAACGTTTATCTGACCCCATGGCTTTTGAGTCATCTGTTACCTCCAAATTATTTCAAATTTGTGTTGATTACAGGTTGCTGCTCGGTGTACTGTCTGATCTTTGGTAAAACCTTCCGCTCATGTACGCATGCGTCGGTTCTTCTCTGATCTTACCGAAATAGAGGTTTTATTTAAGACAACAACAAGGGGAAGAGTAATAAAAAGCATTCTGGACCGGATCAAACAACGTGGAACTATGATAATTTCAAATACATAGTTTAGTTGAATATGTCAAAAGGATGTAGCAAATGCGAGTTTTAAATTGAAAACTTCGGTGAGTTATCACCAGGGTTGCCAGATTTAAGATATGTAAATACGGGGCAGTCTTATGAGGGGGGGGGGATTGAGAGATGACGTCTAAAGGCTGAATTTTTAAAACTTTGACGTGAATATCAAACGTTTCTCACAAATATACATGGAGAAGAAAAAAAAAGCAATGAGAATGAGCATATGAATAAAAGCTACATTTTTTTACCATTGCATAGTTACTTTTCATCATGAATATTAGTGGAAAAAAAGGCAATGCTAACCATTGTGAAAATTCGTATTTTTCTGTTATTTAACTCCCCCTTTCCCGATGTCAGGCCCGTCGTTTCGAATTTTCTCGGGGGGTGGGGGGGGGCAAAGGAAATGTATTCAATGTAAATTATACCAAAAACTGCAAAAGCCACGCCCACTTATATGTAAACACATTGATTTCCTAAAACCAGGGGAGTGGGGGCGATTGACCACTCGCCCTGATCCCCCAAATGACGGGCCTGTCTTGGCGTGAAAGATATAATAGTCTTTTCTTCTGATTACTAATGTTCAGTATGCACTTTTTCAAAAAGCTAGACGTACAAATGCGGAAATTTGAATACGTTCAAAATAATTTTAATAAATCCGAAACAAAAATTTTGATTTCAATTGAGTAGACATAGAATAAAACCTTGCTACTTGAACTAACTATAAAACGTTAACCAAGACGCAAATAAAATATCAATATTCAATATCTTTAGAGGAAAAACAACTGTACAGTTTTTTTTTTTTTTTCAATTTTTTTAACGTAAAAATTATTCTAATATAATGTCGAGGGAAAAAAATGTTCATACTTGCTACTTGATTCTTATGCTGCAATAATTCTTTCTAAGTTTTGATTGTACTTGGGTGGTTATAAAGCTCATTGCAATTTATATTTCTGTCGTCCATTGTATAAATTGTGTATTTTTAAAATGCGTATTTGTTTGCATAATGGAAAAACATTTAGTTGCATTTTTTAGTATAAAATAGAAATGAATCAAATTTCAAAAGATAACTATCTAGTAACTAGTTCTAGCTGCGCACTTCTATTTCTTACATAAGGAAAATGTTTGAGAAGGGGTGTCCACTTCAATCGTGGACCAATAGCTAATTTCTAAACCGTTAGAGATAAGCATATAGTTCATTTAGGAAAAAATCTCCAAATTACGAAAGGAATTTTGGGTGTATTCAATGTTTTTCAAAAAATCAAATTTTGAAAGAGTTACGAAATTTAAATTTTTATACAGCCCCCCAGTCCTATCAATCATATTTAGAAAAACATTTTTGAGACTGTAACGTTTAAAACTAAAAAAAAAATCACTCTTCTACCACAAAAATTGACCGAGTTATGACGTTTTGAAAAATCAAGATTTTGCATGATTCATGACGTCATCGAGAGATCGCTCGAGGACGTCATGAAACATGCAAAATCTTGATTTTTCAAAACGTCATAACTCGGTCAATTTTTGTGGTAGAAGAGTGATTTTTTTTAGTTTTAAACGTTACAGTGTCAAGAATGTTTTACTAAGTATGATTGATAGGACTGAGGGGCTGTATAAAAATTTAAATTTCGTAACTCTTTCAAAATTTGATTTTTTGAAAAACATTGAATAGACCCAAAATTCCTTTCGTAATATGGAGATTTTTTCCTAAATAAACTATATGCTTATCTCTAACGGTTTAGAAATTAGCTATTGGTCCACGATTGGAGTGGACACCCTGTATATTAAAGCGTAACAAAATCATTTACAAGGAACCTATACCACTTTTACGATAAACGCTACGTTTGCTGAATTGATTGTCACGATGATTTCTGATCTAACTGAACAGAACCTAACATTACACTTCAGAACAGAAAAACATTATGATTCATCAGTTTTTTTATCACTCTTTCACATTTTTTGTTTTACTTTATTTTCACTGAAAATAATGTTTCATTTTGTAAAATGTTGCTCCTAGCTTTCGAATACGGGACTTTAGCCGTCCCGTATCAAGGTTACCCGGGACGCGGGACAATGTTTCAAAAAACGGGACAGTCCCTTGAAATCCGGGACGTCTGGCAACCCTGGTTATCACCCACAACCCATCTAC
>JAXGGA010025242.1:0-10865 GCA_038373865.1 Uloborus plumipes | reverse complement strand
CATTCAAACATAACATCTGAAGCCAAAAAGTTGATCAAATAGGTGGGTGTCTTCAAATGTTAAGGAAATTCAGATTTCTGTTGCTTCATGTTTTATAATTATTCTTAAGCCTCTTTCAGTACTTTTAATCAAAAGAGACATGCATTAAATCTCCATTTTTTTCCACTATTATGTTCTGTGACAATTTTTTTCTAATATTTTAATAATGAGTAAAAATCGAAAAACAACGTCTAAAAGCACAAATGGGTCGAATTAAAATTGGCAAACATGTTTCAAAGGCATCCCACAAAAAGCCCACTGTTCCTTCTAACAATTTCGTTGTCTTACCATTTTATTCAAAATCCTCGCATTTCCAGAACACTCAGCAAGTTCGATTTTCATGTCATTTACAGACCCATCAACAAACTAACTTTTTCTAAATTAAAAGACCCCATCCAACCATTTGATCAGTGGGGCATTTATCACATAAACTGTGAATGTCAAATTGGATACGTCGGACAGACTCGACGGGCGCTAAAATTCAGGTTAAAGGAACACGAAAATTATGTTAAAAAGAAAGAACTTTCAAAATCCTCAATTGCAAAACGCTGTTGGGACACAGGCCATAGATTTGTTTTCTCCGAAGCTAAAATTATTTGCAGACCTTCAACTGTTGGCGAGTTAGATTTCTTAGACCTTTCATGTTCACAAAAAATTAAGTAATATTTGTAACGAATCCTTTGCAGTTCCACACATCTCGCCAATTTTACTTCATGCTTTTAAATTTTCTGACAACGCAACGCCAAATCCGAATTCGGCACACACTGACACCTGATTGGCCTAGCTTTTGTTCCTTTCCTATTTAAACTCTCCCGATACTTTGGTTCTTTCCATTTCTTGCTTGGCACTGAAGAAGGAGGCTTTATGCTTTTGAAACATGTTTGCCAATTTTAATTCGACCCATTTGTGCTTTTAGACGTTCTTTTTCGATTTTTACTTATTTTCGCACAAAGTGAACTGTTTTTAATTTTAATAATGATCACAAACATTAAACAGAATTTTTTTCCATTTTTGTCACATTTTCTCATCTATTTCACAGGCAAAGGGTTAAATATAATGAAAAAATCTAAAATGTAGTTAACAGGAAACAAAAAAAGCCATCAAAGTTTACTTGTCACAATATTTTTGCTTTTTCAACCCCCCCCCCCCCAATCTTGGATTATATTACACTATTTAATAGTTATTTGATTCACCAAACTGTATTCTTTTCAAAGGATGAAAACCGTGATCAATTAATTAACAGCATGTTAAGAAATACCAAATTAATACCCCTTTAAAAATTGCTTTCCCCCCAAAATCTTTCCTATTGTCAAAAAAGTTAGTATCTTACAAATTTTACCATTTTGTGCTACACAAGTAATGCCAACTTTCAAGGAAAGTAGTTTTTTTTTCTAATTTCAAAACGGTAAAATTTTCCAAACAGCAAAACATTCTCACTTTTGTAGAAAGTCAAACAATTAGTTATTGGAAACTAAAATTTTTACAGCATCTTACAAAACCTTAAAAAAAAAGTTTTAACCTGTTAACCGGGGAATTAGCTATTGCTCAACTCGTTTCACAATGGAGACTTTTTTTTCGCAGCGATAAGTAATATCACACCTCAAATAATAAAAGAATATCGTTTTTAACTTATGATTTTTATTTATTTTGATAAAATATTTTATATTTTTAGCCATATTTTGTAGAAAATAAAAAGTACTTAAGTCATAAATTTATTACTAATAAAAATATGTAAAACACTGAAATTCACAATAAGAATATTCAAATCAGAAAGTTATTACTAACATGTAAAATACTGAAATGCAGACTAAAATGAATCCAAATTGTGGCAGCTCGAAGGATAGATCATGCAGCTCCCGTTTTCCCGTTAATAGCGCTCACGTTACAGATTACAAGAACATGAAAATTCATGACGCATCGACAATATGATGGCATATATATAACCACTCTAAGATTTAATAGATAAGAACAACGTAGAACGTGATGGAATCAATATATTACGATTAATTTCCATGACGAAAAATTTCGTCATGCCCATTGCTGTAGGCTTTTGTGTATGACGAAATATTTCGTCATACCCAGTTAACAGGTTAAGGAGTTTAAGAAGACAGTGAATATAAAAACTGAGATTTTATCAGTACGTGTCTAACATAAAATTACATTTTTATTTAATGTTTACTTATAGATTCAAAACCTTTTGTAATAATGAAATGTACTTACATTTGGCTTCAACATTTCAGAAAAATTAGATTGGTCTGAACTTTCACGCACTTCTTGTAATCCCGCCAAGAAGTCTGAGCCAAGCATCTAAATAGAGAGAAAAGATTACAGAATGAAGCAATCCTCATGCACATAAAATAGCAGTATAAGGAAGACACTCAAAAATGATGTCACGCTTTAAGGAGGGAGCGAATTTGTGACGAAAGGAAGGGAGGTAACAAGTGTGACAAATTTTTTTTAAAGAATATGTTTGAAAAATATTGTGAAATGTGGGTGGGGGGGGGGAGGTTAGGTGAAGTGCCAAGGTTTGTGATAAAGCGGGAAGGGGACGGAGATCAAGAGTGTTGAAAAAAGTGTGATATCATTTATGGACTACTCAAAATTAAAACGCAATGCAGCTACAATTTTAGAAGGGATTAAGACGTATAATGTTTGGAATTCCTGTCTTGATACAACATATATTTCATTAAAAAGTGCAATATCATTCAATGATACTTTTTTACTAAGAAACGTTAGCGTCAAAAATAACAGTTTGATTTTTTAAACAAAATACAGTCAAGTCCCGATTATATGGGGAATAGGATGGCACAGATAAGCAAATACCGTGGATAATGCGAATGATAGGTAAAAAATGATACTAGTGTATACAATAGCTAAAAATATTGCTAACTCTCACACAAACATTTAAGTAATAAAGCTAAAAACGATAACATTGAATGTGAAAAATGTATGTAAAGGCTAGAAACACAATAACACTCATAACTTTAAAAAACATTTAATGACTATAATACTAGTTCTTATCTAAAATTTTTACAAAAAAGTCAGTAAGTTGTTTGTATTAATTTGCAAGTCAATATTTTATCTGCATTCAGTATTTTATTATTTGACTGTTCTGGATAATTGAAAACATTTGTCAAATGATTGATAAATGGAACATGTGAACTCTGTTTTGTTAATTACAATTGGAATACGGCTCATTCATATGGGTTTACGAAAAGTAGTATTTAAGAAAAATATATGTCATATCAAGATTTCTCTTTTCTTGAATACTACAATGACTAAAAAAGCACTAGTCATTTTTCTTCGCAGTCTTTCTGTGCTGACATGGAAGTAACAATAGCTTTTGTCAAGGGTGCCCCCCCCCCAAATTTTTCACAACCCTATTGTTCTTTTTTATCCCTCTTTTTTATTTTATTTTTTTTAAATATTATTTATTTATTTGTTTAAATATTTTTGCTTATTTTTTAAAATTATAACTATTATTATTTTTTATTATTATTAATTTTCTAAAGTATGAATTATGCAAAGAATAGAATCGCTTTTTTTTTTCCATTCCAGACATTCCAAGCACACACACGAAAAATAAATAAAAAAATAATAAGGGAATAATTTAAATTAAAAAAAATAAATTAATGAATAATTTACATTGAACAAAATCACTAAATAATTTAATTTCAAAAATAAATTAATAAGTAATTTAAATAAATTAAGTTTTAAAAAATCCCCCCAAAAATTCTGATGGCCCAACTTGCGCCATAATCCCCCCTTGTGGGCACCCCAGGCTTTTATAATATAGTAATATCAGGCATACAATACTGAACATAGGATGGAACGAAATTGTACCAATAGAAAGCAAGTTAACCCAAGAAGTAAAAATTTTAAACTAACATTTGAGTTAAATTTTGATTAAAACTAAAGATGTTCAACTAGCTGGCCTCTTTGCTAGCAGAGTTAATGACCCTTTTTAGTCAATACATTAATGTAATACACTTCTGTAGCAAAAGGGGCTACCTACAAATGATGTATTGCTTTAAGGGGAGAGGGGGTGTAAGAAGAAGTGTGACACCACATATTTTTGAAGTGAAAACTTCAAAGCGGTTTGCATTCTGTGGGGAAAAATAATTGAACTTGTAATACCGTTACCTCTAAATATAATAAGTATGTACATATATTGTGAATATGTACACAGGTATACCCATGAATCTTGCCATTTTTTGAGGTAGGAAAATATCATTGAAATTCAAACAATACCCACATAATTGTTCAAGTTTTCACTTGTGTCGTGGCATACCTGGAGTGCCACTTTCTTTTAAATATGTGACGAGTGGGGTACAGTAAAGTGACACTTTGTGACAGAGTGGGGGGGAGGGGGGTGTAAAATGTTGAAAAAAGGTCTGACATCTTTTGTGAACTATTCCTGACACAGAATTTTCAAATGTCCTTTACTATTAAAAATAATACTAATTTAAACTAAATCTTACTCTGGATGCAACATCAATAAAAGACTGTTCGACTTCCATATGCTTCAAGCTGTTTGATATCTAAGAAAAAAAAAAGGTGTGTTACATTTGCAACATTTGAGAGAGAGAATGAAGAGGGTAGATATATATGTAAAAAACAAACATATACCTTTTCTTTTATCCTTTCATCTCTTTCAACACCTAGAAGATTTGCTCCTCCTGAATCTATTAACGACCTGTTAAACAAAAAGTTTAAAATTAAAAGCTATTTCTAAAAAAGTTTCAAAGTTTCATTTTGAAAAGATTAGTATAAAATGAGTATGAAATTTAATCACACATGTTCCTACAAAACCTTAGTGTATTATCATAGTTAGGACAATTTTCTTAGTAGAAACAAAAGAAAAGTGGTCGACTATTATTTATTTTAAGATTTAAAAAAATAAAGTACGTACTGTAAAATTCTGAAAATACCCCCCCCCCCCTATTTTCAAAACTAAACTGATAAATTTCAGTTGGGGGGGGGGTTATAATCGAGATTTTTTATACAGTATATTCAGGATAAGAGAAATTTCACTTTTTTCCAAAAAAGGGTAGGGGGGTTATAATCGATGAGGGGGTTATTTTCGGGATTTTAGAGTATTAATTAATGGTAACAAATTAAGTGTATGGAAAATATGCCAATATTGTCTCTGGTTTAAAAAAGGAGAAAACTTTTTTTGAGAAATTTACCTTTACCTTTTCTTTTATCATATCAAATGTAAAGAAACTTATATAAATATATTTTTGCGGGGCAAAGTAAAAGCGGATATATCCGAATGAGCGACATAAGGAGGGGCTACCATGTTTTAGAAAGACGATGAATTCAACATACCTGGTGTGAATTAAACACGTTGAGACTATCTGAACACCTAACGCGCAAATTTCACACTTATTAGTGTCGACTCTAGATTCTGAGCAAGTGTCCTTAGTTGAGCTGGAGGAACTGCACGAAGGAATGGCACTTTCGACGTCAGGAGGCGATGAGACTTCCTTTTCTTGAACAGAAGAGCAGTGGCAAGGATACTGTTTAGAACTGAAGGCACAACACGGTTCACATTCTTCAGACTCCAAGACAGAATTGAAGGCAGGTGAACCCCCGGGTAAGTTTATTTTGAAGAGGCCGGCATAGCATAGACCGAGTCGCAGCCAAAATTCTGGACAAGACTTGTGGGCGTCTATGCAGCAATGCAAAGCTTCCAATTCCTCTGAAAAATTAATCGGAAAAATCAAATTATCAAGTAGCATAATTCTCTATGCAAGAACCTCATATAGATTGGATTTTAAAAAGAAAGAAGCAAGAAAAAAAAAAGCAGTATGTGTTTAATGAATTAGTAATTCTTAATTTTCCTTAAATTAGTTTGAAATAAAAAAAAAAAAATCACAACAGAAATTGTGAATTTTATACTTGAAAGGAAAAACAAAGCATGCACTTAGGCACCTAGTAATTTCTTTATTTTCTTTGAATAAGCTTGAAATAAAAAATAATAAGAATAGCAATCTTGAATTTTATATTTTAAAAAATATTGGAAAGAAAAAAAAATTATGGGATACATACACAAATGAAACATTAAAGAAAAAACAAAACAAAAAACTAAAATCAAGAAATAAGTAACTAGTTTGATTTATTGTTTATCGACTAGAACAGTCAAACCTGCAGAAAATAATTGAAGTCTGGGCTGAACGCTGAAGCACTTGTAAGCTAAGCTTACTCAACAAATACTTAGGTTTGTGCTTTCTTTTATTTTTGTTCATCCTAACAAACCTTTGTTCTCTACAGAACTCGAAGAGGTAAAAAAAAAAAAACAGATTTCTTAATTTGATTAAATTTTGATCAAAACAGCTGGGCTTAAAGCATTTATGGTCAGTCTAATCTAACAGTAAGCAACCATGCAGTCTAAAGCTTAGTTTCCAGCACATGTGATGGGGATTTTTAAAACTGTCGTTTAATTGGTCTAATTTTAATGCTTAAGATATTTGGAGCAGTGATTTCCAAACAATTTGCAAAAGTAAACTTTTCTTTCTTTCATGATTTTAAAGAATTTTTTTTTTTTTTTTTTTTCAAATTTTCAGAAATTACGGGGGGTTGTTACAGTGTTTGAAATAGGCATCCGTAAATCATCCGAATTTTCTAGCATTTTAGAATAGAAGCATCAATGAGTCAGTCTAATTAAAACAAACTTCCATTTTGTAAAATGTTTAATATTCAATTTACTGTAAAATCCTGAAAATAACCCAACCTATTTTCAAAACTAAACTGATAAATTTCAGGTAGGGGGTTTTAATCGAGATTTTATACACAGTATATTCAGGATAAGAGAAATTTCACTTTTATCCAAAAAAGGGGAGGGGGTTATAATCGATGGGGGGGGGGGGGTTACTTTCGGGATTTTACGGTAAGTTCTACTTGCCTGATAAATAGGGCCTGATTAAGATATCACGGGGCCCTAGGCCAAATACTTTTTTTGGACCCCCCATAATGAATCTTTTCAATTTTAAGCATGGGATAAAACAAATTTAGGCATTGACTACAACAATTTTAGCCATTTGGGGGCCACTAAATTATGGGGGCCCTAGACCGCTGACAAGTTGGCCTATTCAGTAATCAGGTCCTCCTGATAGCATATATTAAATATTTAAACAAATTATTCGAAATTATGGTAAAATTAAAAAAAAATAGGGTGTTATGCATGAGAAATTTCCTTCTTATACCTTTATACTTTCCTAGTTTATGACACACAGTTGCTAAGAGATTCATTGAAATAACTTTCTGGTCAGTACTGCACGAAGAGTCATACTGCAAAAACAAGTTTTCATTAATATAGTACAATAAACACAGAAAAATACATGTTACGCACGTACATGAATACAGAGACACAGTGGTTATCAACAGGGCCGCGCCAAGCCTGATGAGCGCCCTCGTGCAAATGTCTTCAGAGCGCCTTATGCAGTGGCGTTCGCGGAAATTAGGGCGATCGATAGTTAACACCAGCAATGATGTTTTGTATAGACAAATATAGTTTAGAAAAAGTACGTTTCGCATTTAAAAAAAAAAAAAAAAAGCACAACAGTTTGTGCTTTATCAAACTGTACACTGAAATACATTTATTGAAACGTACTTTTTTAGTTTCAAAAACATGGCATTGAAAGAAAAAAGAATACATTGCATAATATTTACAAATAATGTATGCAATATATTAATTTGAAAAATATGGAGCTTAAATAGGGCTAAATGTAAATGAAGTAATATATATATATATATACACTGAAGTGACAAAAGTCATGGGATAGCAATATGCAAATTTTCAGATGGCAGTAGCATCGCATAGAACAGGTATAAATGCGCAGTGCTTTTACAGAGCTTTCATTTCTGTTCAAGTTATTCATGTGAAGAGGTTTTAACGTGATGATGACCGCACGACGTGAATTAACAGACTTTGAACGCGGAATGTTAGTTGGAGCTAGACGCATGGGTCATGCCATTTCGGAAATCGTTAGAGAATTCAACATTCCCAGATCCACTGTGTCAAGAGTGTGCCGAGAGTATGAAATTTCAGGCATAACATCCCACCATGGACAGCGCAGTGGTCGACCGCCTGCACTTAAAGATCGAGACCGGCGACGTCTGCAAAGAGTCGTAAATTCTAACAGACAAGCAACACTGCGTCAAATCACCGTAGAAATCAATGTGGGACGTACAATGGACGTGTCTGCTAGAACTGTGCGGAGAAATTTGGATTTCTTGGGCTATTCCAGCAGAAGACCGACTCGAGTGCCTTTACTGACAGAACGACATCGCTTGCAGCGACTCTCGTGGGCACGTGAGCATATCGGTTGGTCCCTAGATGAATGGAAAACCGTGGCCTGGTCCGATGAGTCACGATTTCAGCTGGTAAGAGCCGATGGTAGGGTTCGAGTGTGGCGCAGACCCCACGAAGCCATGGACCCAAACTGTCAGCAAGGCACTGTTCAAGCTGGTGGTGGCTCCGTAATGGTGTGGGCTGTTTTTTCATGGCATGGACTTGGTCCTCTAGTGCGACTGGACCGAACATTGACTGGAAATGCTTATGTGCAGCTACTTGGAGATCACTTGCAGCCATTCATGGACTTCATGTACCCAAACAACGATGGGATTTTTATGGATGACAATGCGCCATGTCACCGGGCCACAACTGTTCGCAATTGGTTTGAAGAAAATTCTGGACAATTCCAACGAATGATTTGGCCACCTAGATCGCCCGACATGAATCCCATTGAGCATTTATGGGACACCATCGAGAGGTCTGTTCGTGCCCAAAATCCTGCCCCATCAACGCTTTCACAATTATGGACGTCTATCGAGACAGCATGGCTCAATATTCCTGCAGAAGACTTCCAACGACTTGTTGAGTCCATGCCACGTCGAGTTGTTGCACTTCGCCGGGCAAAAGGAGGGCCGACACGATATTAAGAGGTATCCCATGACTTTTGTCACTTCAGTGTATATATATATGTATATATATATATATATATATATTCAATGAAATGTTCAAACTAAATTATAATAGTTAGTTTAATATTGTCACGCAATCGCATTCGATCCAATTACAAAGAATACAGCATGCATAAAATAAATGTATCTATATATATATTTATAAATATGTATGTTACATACATATGTACATAACATACTAAACACATTTCTTACTAAATAAACTGCTAGACACTATAATCTTATAGTTAGAAACAAATTAATTTAATATGGAACATGTTACAAATATGAAAATTTTGGAACTTAATATGTGTGTAAATACAAATGAGGTAATATATACTTTTAAGTAATTTTTCAAAAGTATTTTCATGCAATCGCACTCGAATCAATTACAAAGCAAAATTCAGAAAATAAATGTGTAAGGAAATATGTATCTTACATACGCATGCATAATTGCACAGTACATACCAAACACATCTGATTCCAATCCCTCCTCTCTTTTCCTCCTCCAATCCCCACCCCTTCGATTATACTAATAGTTTTTTATATTAATTTCACAGCAATGCCATGAGGCAGCTCTCAATTGTCACTGGGCAATGGACGGTCTTCGACTAATGAGAATCATACTTTTTGCCAGCATTGTCCGCACCAACCTACAGCTATTCATTGCAACAAATTTTCTAGATGTATCACATTAAAATATTATATTGAATGGAAAATATAAATAAAACCTATTAGATTTAGATTTTTATGAAAGAAAGCAACAGGGCCGGACTGGACCCCTTAAAAGGGCGCAGACCTTGGAACTTCAGAGGGGTGCACGATATATTCATGAGCCCATTGTAGATGCTTACAATGGGGGGGGGGGGGGGGGGGAATATGTTGTCATTCAAGAAGATATTCGAAATTTTATCTTACATTGTTCTTTTCGTAAGGTGAATAGTTAGGGAAGGTGTCCTTCACAAAAGATGTTTTTTTTTTAAAGTCAAGATTTAATGTGATTTTCATAGCAATATAAATGCATTTATTAACTCGTAGAATTTTATGCATATTTCAAGAATATCCCAGCTTTAGTTGCGTCATACTTCAAAGCATTAAGAACAAAAAAATTTGCAGTACAAATAAATTTCATAGTATGACATAAACTGAGAATTATGGAAATTCAAACCCTAATATGACGTGATAGTTGGCTATTTACAAATTATTAACATTTTTATTTAATGTTTTCTAACATTCAAAATAAAAAATAAACAATGGAATTGCATCAATGTATAGGATGGAAATACTAAAAAATTTTCAACATTATTCACAGATAGAAATAGCAACGAAGTAAAGAACAGGGCCGTCGACAGGTTTCATGGTCCCCTATGCAACTTTTTGTGGGTCCCCCTCCCTCAAACCTTTACTTAAACTTCCTACTATTATTTTCATATAAATAGCGTAAATTTTATCAAAGGATAAACTGAAATTTTATATGTTTAACTGAAAGTTTCCGTAATCAAAGACAAGAAAGAAAAGATTTGCGATTCTTTTTTTTTAACGGAGTTTTCAACTTTTAGGGCCAAAGCTGCAACCAAAGATTCGGTAGCTGGTCGCAGCATAACATATACACGCCTTGAAGTTTAGGAGTGCTGGCGGAGCCTCTGCCCCCTCCCCCCCTAGATTTTTCGTAAGAGAAAAATTCGCTCTTATTTTTCCGATAAATTGTAGATACAATTCATTCAACATTTTAAAAAACTTTTGTGTGTCTTTTTCGCAGATAAGTAATAACAGCCCCCGTGTTTTTCGCGTTTTTTAATAATCCCGCTGTTTTCTTTTCTTTTGAATCGATCTAATAGCGGATGGGTATAAGAATGTTG
>JAXGGA010025241.1:0-10865 GCA_038373865.1 Uloborus plumipes | reverse complement strand
GAAAAAATCAAAAATTTTGAACATTTTGTTTTTTGTAATTGTGGAAGAACTACTGAGTCCAGAGACTTCTTTTTGGGCTTAAATGAAAGCCAATTAAATTTACTATAGCTTCATGTCCATTTTTATTCTTGTAGAGTAGGAAATTATATCGATATTTGGTCTGAAATGCGATCGAAGCATGATTTTTTCACTTTTCGCAAAAAATGACCAATTTTCGAAGCTTGATATCTCTTAAACTATTGGTCCTATAGAGCGCTACTTGGGCTCAAATTATTGAAAATTTAGTGTTCTTTAAAACGGGTATTCACATGTATAATCAAAAGTTGCATAGTTTGGAAGTTATAAGGGAAAAACTAAAAAAAGTAGGAAATTTTCGCAGTTTTTCGTGAATTCCGCAGAGAGCACAGGGTTTGGAAAGGTGCAAACTTAGATTTGAACTACCCTAGGTGACCCAAACAACATATTAAAAAATCAGAACTACATCCGGATTTGCGATTTTAATGTCTAATTTGACTGGACTATGAGTTAATGTTTGCAAAAGAGTTGAATTTAAAATAGGGAGAATGTTCACTTTTCCGAGTGATTCGAGTAGCTATTTTCCTATTTATCTGTTTATTTATTTTTGTGAATAAAACGTGATATTTGTTCTATACGTAGGAAAAGAAATTACCAAAATAATTAAGAATGATAAACACAAACAAATTATTGCATCTAATCTTCATGAAATTAACTAGATGTTTTTTGTGTTCTATATTTTATCATTTATCAACGCCTTCAAGGTTCAGACACAAGAAAAGGCAATAAATATTTAAATTCGTTACCCTATAAAATGTATAGCTAATTTGAAAAGTGTATAGGTATAGGACAATCAGAGTGTCTCTGGACAGTTATTTATAGTTTTTACATAATTATAATCGATATTATATTCAGTGCAGCATCTTTAACCACTAAGAAAATGGTAACAGTTTTGCTAAAATGCGAAATTAGAAGTAAGTTTTTTCTTTGTTCCTTCGCCGGACAGAATACATATAGCTGGTCCATCACTGAGAAGCATAATTTTTTTCTGAAATTATTTTTATAAACTCCAAGGTGAAAAAATACATTCAAAATTAATTTTTTTTCCAGATACCAAAAGCGTTATTGCTAGAAGAAAGATAAATTAGTATCTAAAATTCTAAGACCTTAAACAGTGCAAAATCACCAATTACAAGCAACAAGGACATCCTTAGAAAACGCCAAAAGACATAAATTAATCTTGTCATTTATGTCGCTACATGCAATAGCATTGCAGTAAGGCAAGCTGTTATTGAAATAATTAAGCAATTTTGCTCTCAATAATGACACTACTTCAACGTAATTATAGACAAGAAGCCATTTAAAGGATATAATTAATACGTATCTTTTGGCAGTTTCTTATGATGGGGTTTTTACTTCTAATAGTCGGTGATTTGCTTTGCATCAGGATTTCGAATTTTCATTCGGGGCTTAGACTTGCAAACTCCTAACACCGTAATTTTGTTACATTGTACATCTGTTACAACAATACGTCGTTGTTGAGTCATACAAATGAAAATCATGCCCGACACTTTTGAGTTTTGATGTTCAATTTCAATAAAGCAGACCTACAAACGATTTTCTTAAATTTGTTTCTTACTCGTTTGTGTACAATAAAGCATTCTTTAAACCGTATAAAATATTGTGGTATTAAACTAAACGAAATTCACTTTGAAAAATTCATTTAAATGAATAGTGGTAGAACGAAAGTTCAAAAATAACAAATTTCTGGAGTGAAGTTAAAGAAAATCACTTATTATTTGTTAAACATTTTAATGAAAAATACTAATATTTTAACTTGTAACAAATGTCTAGTTTTCGTTTAAACTGAAAGATAAAAACTCAAAAAAACTTCCGTGTAATATTTTTGTATCAATTTGGGAACCAAGACGCTTTTGTTGTCTTTAAAAGTTTTATAACATATAATGTAAAATGTTAACTAAAGTATTATCCTAAAATATTTTAACAGAATAGGTCATCTATAAAAGAACCTATCCACTTTTCAAAATAAGAAAATGCTGGTATGATGTGATTGTTTGACAATGAATTAATTTAGTTTACTTTATAGAACGTTCTATTATCAGGAACTTAATGTTATACACGCAAGCATAGATATACCTGTGTTACTCAGAAATGCTACTACGTGTACCAACAACTATTGATCTCTTTATGGTAGGTTAGATTTCTAAAGCTACCGCATTATAATTCAGGTGCTCTGATGCTTTGATCTTGAATGGAAGCGAGATAACTACACAGACAATTCTATAGACTTCCTTATCCAGGCACATGGTTTACGAGACTAATACTTGGCACACGTTCCAGTTCATGCTTGAGAAACTTTGAATTTATTTCTTGTAACTTCAGGAGCCTTCAACCTGGGCTCCCTGGAACTTTGACAGGGGTTTCTCAAGCGATTACTGTTTTAATAATCAAAGAGTCAACGTTTTAGTAAAATTTTAATTTTTATAAAAGCTCAAATTCCTGGAAAGGGTTCTCTATAGAATGAAATATGAAGAAGTATGTCATGTGTAAAATGCAATGATTCCAAGAGGAAAAATACTTTGAAATAAAAAGCAATCAAGAGCAAGTCTTTTAAATATTATATGTTTTTATTTTTGTAGTTCCAAATAATTTTGCTTTAACATATTGTTCGTAAAATATGAAAAACCAAATTAATAAATATAACTATAAATGAATAAATAAAAAAACAAGTAGAAACCTCATTGGCTACTTTACCGTTACATTCATTATCTTAATAAGATGTTCGTCTCGTGACAAAGTTAAGATGCAATAACAATTCTGTAAATTTGCACAGCATAAAATTTTGAGATTCTTTTTTTGTCTGCTTTTTGTTTAGAAATTTCTTCCAAGAAAGTGGTACGCTGAAAAGTGTCCCCAAAGCGTCAAAAGCTGTTGTACGCTTGTGCATGCACAGAAAGTCATATTATCATAGTGTCTTTGTTCTGAGCAAACGTAATGAAAAAAAAAGAAGACAAAAAGTTCTTTCAAAGGGTAATGAACGATATTTTGATGGGTAAGAAACAACGAACTGGTGTGGTGTTTCTTAGGCAAACAACTTTGTTCATTACAGTGGCGTATATATGTTTGAATTTTGGAGGGGGCCGAAGTTACCAAGCATAGCCAAGCTTATTTTGGACTTTCGTTAGGGAAAGTGTGGTGGTTCGGGAACCCTCTACTGGAAATGTTTTAAAATTGATGTTCTGAAGACCCATTTTAGGCTTTCTTTAATAACGTTAGGGAAAAAGTATGGATTCAGAAGCTGCCCCACCAATTCTTTAACATTGAAGTTTTATATTTGCAATTACGCTATAATTTATTGAAAGATATCAAGGGTGTAGAGTGCTCTCTTTCAGAAAATTTTCGAAATTTAAGAGATAGAAAGATATTTGAGAGCTCTCGTGGAAATTTTTCGGCGTTGAATTATCTTTGTTGTTGTTTTGCGAAAGGGGGAGAAATTCGGGACCTTTCCTTTTTGAAAACATATTTTAAAATTATGTCGGGAGGGGCCCGGGTCCCCTGCGCCCACCTCTTATATACGCCCTTGGTTCATTACCTTTTAAAATTCGCCGATGAAATAAATATGAGCGCTCCGTGAGGGACGAAATGGCGGCGTTTTCGTGGAATGGCCAAATACTCCTTCGCTTACGTTCCTTCAATAGATATTCTGCCAGCAGGGCAGCTAGATTAGCTTCCTGCGGCATGTTAATGCATAACGTCCCCCTCTCTAACTTTTACCTCATTCTGATGTTATATTATTTGATATAATGTTCATTCGATTTCAAGATATACCACGCACGTGGCCCGGCGTTGCACGGGCACTTCGTGCCTTGAAAGTAGTGAGGGAAATTTCAAGAAAATACTCCCCACAAAGGCGGCTCGCTAACAGGCGCTTCACGCCTTTACTTTTTTCCTATATAACAAAAGCATTCGAATTATTGAGATGCTTCGCGCCTTCAAGATGGTGAGTAAAGTTTCAGTAAGTTCAGCTCGCTCAAAAGAAAAAAGCAGACATAGATACTCAGTTTTTAATATAAGTAGATGGCTTTTCAACAAATGAATGTTTCAAAATATTACAAGTAGCTAGCGATAAAAATACTACGTAAGTGGCGCGCTTATGAGTAAGGCTCGACCGATGGCATTTTTTGGCCGATGGGCCGATGCCGATTGTTGGCCGATTGTTCAAAGCTGGCCGATGGCCGATGGCCGATTATTTTCCTCTTCCATCGGCCGATGGCCGATGCCGATGGCCGATGGCAAAAAAAATATCAAACAATTAGAAAAATAAATGAGATTTGAAGGGTCATATATTCATTTCATTCCACTTTTATTTCTACGAATACAGTTTAATTGTAATCATTAAGATAAAGTAATTCAAATTTTGGCCTAAATTTCTATTTTACTACCACTCGATTTAGTGTTCACTAGATTTTCCTGCACATACTTATGTCACTTAAAATAATAATGTCAAATTTTATGTATTAAAAAAAGAAAAATGAAAAAAAAGACATTTATGTATCTTCTAAATTTGGGCATTTTTTTACACAAAAGTAAACAAAAAAATTTTAAATACCAATTATGCATTTGTAGCATATTTTTTTTATTCGTTTATTATTTTCAATGCATTCAATTTTGTAAAAGTATGGTATTTTTATTCCCATTTATGGGGGAAACAGGAAAAGGGGGAACTCATGAATAAATTTAACTGTATGTAAGCAGAACACTCGAAGACTTAGCAGTAATTCTTTCGACTCGTTCGATGATTCGAGAGCAAAGTCATAACAAGAATTTAAGCTGAGGATCAGTGTTTCTTTCAGGCATCTCTCTGAGGGGGGCACTGCCCTTCCGGAGAAAGTCAACTGCCCCCCCCCCCGAGGAAAACGCAGTTTGCACTATCACACACAGAAAAATGAATCTAAAAAAAGTAAAAATATTAAATGAGCAAATAAGTAAAAATTAAAGAAATAAAAAAGTGAATATTTAATAAATGAATATAAAAATAAAAGAAATTTTTAAAATATATTGAGAGGTGGCAACAAAGATATCCTACAATTGCATTTCAGGACATCTATTTCGAAAAAATATCGGGGGAGACTTTGTGAAGCCCATCCTTTTTCTCTTGGCATCATCGAAGATCGCCTAACCTTTTTTGGGGGGGTTGGGGGGGGAGTCAATTTCGAAACACTTATATGGAAAGTTATGAACTGCATCAATTTTCATAACTTTGTAAAAGATAATCTACAAATACGTTTAAAGGACCTCATTTTTAAAAATTCAGAGTAATTCATGAGCGCTACGCTTTTACTTAACGTCGGTAACGATGACCTGAAATTGACATACAGACTTCAATTTCGAAAATGTTTCAGAAGAGAATATCAAATCGCATTCCTTTTCCCCCATCTATCATCAAAGATGGTCAACAACTGCATTTTAATGATTTGAACTTCAATGCTTTCCGGGTAAGGGAGGAGCCCATAACTCAATTTTTATCTGATTTTTCTCAAATATAGCATTTTTAGAACCTCAATTTTTGAAAGTTCTCTGGGGAGAGTCTGCGGACATACATTCTCTCAACGCTCAAAGGAGGCTTACTATTGTTCTGCCAGCACTTCAATTTGGAACATTTTAAGAGGAAAAGCCTAGAACCCATCCCTTTCTCAAACGACATCAAAATGCACCTAAGTTGTGTATCAAGATTTTAATTTCAAAAACTTTTCCGGAATTGGATTGTGGAACGTGCTAGCGCTCCGTTTCACAATAATAACCTCATTAGAGACGTCGCACATTTGCGCTTTTAGTACATTGATTTCGAAACAATTCTAAAGGAGTGACACGAACCATATTTCTCTTCCCAACTTCTTCAAAGATAGTTGACAATTGCGTGTTCAAGACTTCAATTTTGATTTTTTTTTTTTTTGGAAGAGAGTTACAAATCTTGTCCCTTTCTCTGAAGTAATCAGAGATGACCAACAACAGCGTTTTTAGGCCTTCAATTTCATAAAAACTATGGGGGCGAGTCCGTGATTCCCTTACATATCACCAAAAATGACCTACAATTGCGTATTTAGAGCTCCAATTTCGAGGGTTCGAACTGGATCATTTACTTAACGTCATTAAAGATAGTCGACATTTGCACATTTTGGGCTTCAATTTGGAAATTCTAATGGTGCCAACGAAAAAACGGTGGAAGGTGACAAACTTGAGATACAGTGAGTTGAAAGCAGGCGATTTTTCACTAAAATGATTTTGATAGACACTTTGGACGACAATATCTTTTACAAAATCAATATTTAAGCTCTGCAGCTGTAAAACATTAAAACTAAGTATTTGGACAATAGAACTACGAAATGTGAACCTTTGAATTTGTTTGGTTAAAAATTTATGAATCCAGGTCGAAGATTGCCCACCGCGTTTTTTCGCAAGTTAACATGCGTGCTTACTACACAAAATTAATTAAGCTCAATCTCACAAAAAATACTGGAGAGTATTGACAACCAAAAGTATTTTAAACCCGAAAAATATTAGGCCAGCCAGTGTGATAAAATTTTCTGCAGTCTTAGTCTAATTATGCCAATTCTTCATAACAGACATTATTTCAAGCTAATTTTTTCATCCTTATTCGAAAGAACACCATCGAAAAAAAACGCATTTCGATAGGAAAAAATCTGGTTCTTTCTAATGGTACCAAAGAAAAATTGTCGAAGGTGATAAACTTGAGATACACTGAAGTGACAAAAGTCATGGGATACCTCTTAATATCGTGTCGGCCCTCCTTTTGCCCGGCGAAGTGCAACAACTCGACGTGGCATGGACTCAACAAGTCGTTGGAAGTCTTCTGCAGGAATATTGAGCCATGCTGTCTCGATAGACGTCCATAATTGTGAAAGCGTTGATGGGGCAGGATTTTGGGCACGAACAGACCTCTCGATGGTGTCCCATAAATGCTCAATGGGATTCATGTCGGGCGATCTAGGTGGCCAAATCATTCGTTGGAATTGTCCAGAATTTTCTTCAAACCAATTGCGAACAGTTGTGGCCCGGTGACATGGCGCATTGTCATCCATAAAAATCCCATCGTTGTTTGGGTACATGAAGTCCATGAATGGCTGCAAGTGATCTCCAAGTAGCTGCACATAAGCATTTCCAGTCAATGTTCGGTCCAGTCGCACTAGAGGACCAAGTCCATGCCATGAAAAAACAGCCCACACCATTACGGAGCCACCACCAGCTTGAACAGTGCCTTGCTGACAGTTTGGGTCCATGGCTTCGTGGGGTCTGCGCCACACTCGAACCCTACCATCGGCTCTTACCAGCTGAAATCGTGACTCATCGGACCAGGCCATGGTTTTCCATTCATCTAGGGACCAACCGATATGCTCACGTGCCCACGAGAGTCGCTGCAAGCGATGTCGTTCTGTCAGTAAAGGCACTCGAGTCGGTCTTCTGCTGGAATAGCCCAAGAAATCCAAATTTCTCCGCACAGTTCTAGCAGACACGTCCATTGTACGTCCCACATTGATTTCTACGGTGATTTGATGCAGTGTTGCTTGTCTGTTAGAATTTACGACTCTTTGCAGACGTCGCCGGTCTCGATCTTTAAGTGCAGGCGGTCGACCACTGCGCTGTCCATGGTGGGATGTTATGCCTGAAATTTCATACTCTCGGCACACTCTTGACACAGTGGATCTGAGAATGTTGAATTCTCTAACGATTTCCGAAATGGCATGACCCATGCGTCTAGCTCCAACTAACATTCCGCGTTCAAAGTCTGTTAATTCACGTCGTGCGGTCATCATCACGTTAAAACCTCTTCACATGAATAACTTGAACAGAAATGAAAGCTCTGTAAAAGCACTGCGCATTTATACCTGTTCTATGCGAAGCTACTGCCATCTGAAAATTTGCATATTGCTATCCCATGACTTTTGTCACTTCAGTGTATATTGAGTTGAAAACAGGCGAGTTTTCATTAAAATGATTTTTATAGACACTTTGGACGACAATCTCCATATATTATTTCTCTAAGCCGAATCCTATACCCGGTCGAAACTCGCTCATTTCTTTATCGAATTGCAAGAAAATTTATGATTTTGAAGCTTAACCCTGCGGGCTATTGACGAAAATTAGACCCACCCTCTAAAAAGTGTCGGTTCGTTTTTTATTCGAACTTCAATTTTTGGGCACAAAATTGACTCTATCTAGCGAAATAATTGTCGTATCGTCTCCATTTTGATTTCATTCGAAAGATTAAAAAAAATGCGTTCTTTAGAACGTTTCTCCGCTAGCGCCGCGTAACGAGAATCTCGAAAATCCACGTTTAAGCGACTTATAAGCGATTGAAGTTTGAAAAAGTTAAAATGTTTGCTCAACTGTCAAAATCGTTACATTGTTGTTCAAATCAATTTTAAATGCGACATTTCAAGCCAAGGCTTAGCTAGGTAAACCTTAATTGTAACTTTTATTGTTTCAAAATACTATGGTAGTTTTGCGATAACGTTAGTATTTAGTTTAGTAGTAGCCTTGGGTATTTGATTTTAATATAGGGTATCACTTTTGTAGTAGTTGTAAAAATGAACGTGTCTTTGATCTCTTTGAAAAGTTGTCAGAACGACGGCAGTAGATGGCGATGTTGTGCAAATGAAGCCAATAAAAATTGTCGTATTAAATTTTAAGTTTAGAGGTTTTTTTTTTTTTTGCGGAATTCCGCACGGGTCACCTAGTATATTTTATAAAATCAATATTTAAGCTTTGCAGCTACAACCCGTTAAAAACAAGTACTCTGACTATAAAACTTTTAAATCGTTTTTGTTAAAAATTTATGACAACCTGAAATAAAGGGAAAAAATTGCCCATCGAGTTTTTCGCAAGTTTAGATGCGTGCTACACAAAATCTAGCGCAATCTCACAAAAAACACTGGAGAGTATTGACAACTATAAGTACTTTAAGCTCCAAAAATATTAGGCCCCCAGTATGATAAAATTTTCTGCAACCTTAACCTAAACATTGCAACTCGTTTCAAGAAACTGATCCGCAATTTTGGACCACATTTTTTGCGGGATCCTAGCTCCTCCAGATTTCGATCTTGGAAGTTAAAAATTTGCACAGGTTAGTTTCATAGGTATGTCTACCACTATGTAAAATCTAATCTAAATCGGAGATGGTCGAGTGGGGACGATTTGAAAAATTGGTCCAGTTGACGTGGAATGACTCATTTAATACATTACTAGTAAAATAATGTATTAAAAGTAGATTTAAAATATTAGTAGAGCTTTAATACATTTTCATAAATGGTAAAATGCAAGAAGCCTTATTGATAAACTTTATTAGTTGCCAATACAATGATAATGAGATCGGCAATTAGGCGAAAACACTTGATATATGGTCACTTGATAAAACGTAGAGTCCACCATTGAAGTTTTTAGGGGCACACATTTTTAGGCAGGTTTTTGATCTGTTTTTTTTTTGGGGGGGGGATGTTCCATAGTATTTAAAGAGGGTGTGTCATCGCCTTTGGGGGAAGGGGGTTGAGGGCAACTTTATGCATACACATAAATACTTGTTAGTTTCACGCTTCATGGTCAAGAAATATCAGGATAAATCAATGGGAAAAGTTTTTTTTTTTTTTTTTTTGCTTTTAACACAAGGTTGCCCCCGCTCCCAAGAGCAAAGTCGGAGCACACATCCAAATAGCACGGAGACCAAAATAAAAACTAAAACGCAAATAAGTCCGAAACACCTCACACAAAAATAGGGGGGCAAGTATAGGCCATGACCCTCCCGGATGGTCACTCCTGCTTAAACGAATATGACTTAAAGGAAACATCGTAACAGCTTCAATATTCAATTCAAGACTTGATAATTTAGAATTGAGTAACACAATATTCGATTTGAGAAAAGCAAAATGAAAACAATGATCTTATCACGTAACAGAGAAACCAGAGGTGAGTCTCTCCTCAAAGTTTTACAGCATAGATCCATTCTTCTCTTAAAATAAATGTGTTGGCCAACTAAATCTGACTGACATCTTTTTCAAATTAAAAAGCAAAAAAAAAAGGCTTTCATTCACATACACACACAAAAAAAGAAAGAAAAAAGAAAAAAAAAATGCTTAAAAATTAATTCCTTCATTTAGAGGCTTTACTGTAATTCTAAAAACTCTCATCAAAGAGATCGCTCGGAAAGTACCTGCTGTGTTGTGAAAATTTCGGTATCTGACCGATTCGGAAAATTCCAAAACCCAGAACTGTGTTGGTCCCGTTGCCGCTCGATTTCAAGCCACATGGTGAACGTACTTTTAATTGTGAAGTAAAAAATAGAGAAGATTGAATTTCCTCTCAAGAAAACTTTTTTTTTTGTCTAAACATCGGCCAGCCATCGGCATTTAGATGTTTTCGAGGCCGATGGGCCGATGTTTTTCCCAATTTAGCATCGGCGGCCGATGCCGATGGCCGATTGAAAAAATTTCAACCATCGGCGCCGATGCATCGGCCTGGCCGATGCATCGGTCGAGCCTTACTTATGAGTTTCGTGTTTGATTTAGTTAAACCTTCATTCAAAATTCTCATTATCATTGTTATTACTGCTTCATAGCAACCACGTTTTGCAACAATGGAATTCATATTTACTCATTTATTAGGCTTAATCGCTTTAAATTTGACTACTTATTAATTGATATCTTCGCTAATTAAAATCGTATAATTATATAAATTACCTATCTATCGGTACCTGGTTCGACTTTCAGTTCATTGGCGTTCTGGGAGAAAAGAAGCCGTTGACATAGAATAGATAGTTT
>JAXGGA010025240.1:0-10866 GCA_038373865.1 Uloborus plumipes | reverse complement strand
CGACAATATTCGAGAAAAACCTGGAATATTTTGTTTCATTCATAACATTACGTAATCCATTCACAAATTCTAGTGATAAAAAGAAAAAGAAAAAAAAGAAAACACTCCCAGCGAAAAATGTCTTCACGCTTATTAAATGCAGGGCAAGTGTAAAAACTACGAAACGTTACAGGGCCGGTATACAGATGATAAAAGTGATATCTTCAGATACATTTGCAACATGTCGCCAGATAAAACCAAAACTAATGAAAATAAAGCAAGGCAGGAAAAACAACAACTATTTACAAGATTTGTAACAATAAGCTTGTCCTTTAAAGTAACAAATGAAATTGAAACTTAATATCTTTCATCAAAAGTGGATGTGCAAGGAATGAGCACTCTCCTCATATTTTGCTTTATAAAAAATAAATAATAAAAATTTAGCCTTAATTTATTTCTTGTTAATTCTCGGAATATTTTATAGTCCTGGACTATATTTATTATTTTGATCATATGGAACAATTATGCTCTGAGGAATTTCAGTAATTGCACTCGAAGGAACTCAAGATTCTGAAATAATAATACTAACAATAAAAAAGGGTCTCAACGATGAAAATTTTCGTGCTTTATTTAGATTTAGAATTTCTTCTGTTTTGGCTCAGTAATTATAAAGCATCTAGAGTCAGGTCAGAAAGACACAAGTTTATTTATGCAGCACTATTTAATTCATTTTTGTTTGATTATCTTCATCGAGAAAGAAATTATCAAAAAGGTAAGGGCTGTAGATTGTTTCACATTGATGGTTGAGTAATTCTATTCTGCCTTACTGTTTTTTTTATCGAGAACTTCATGGAAATACTTCAGTTAATTACAACTTGTTCCCCTAATTCTGAGAAACTAGATTAACTTTTAAAATTCGGATTCGCATGATATTTATGCAGCAACCCTAATTCGAGCAACAGCATTTGGTTAAATTTTTTGCGTAGCACTCTTTGTGAAAGCAGCATTGGAAAAATTAAGCTCTTCAATTGATTTTTTTTCTCTTTAATGCAACAAGGATTTTTGTCCAAATTAGTCATAAGCTTCTTCAAATTTTAACACCATTGCAAGTCAACATTGATGTTTTGCCATCAATGCCAAAGGAAACTTTCTAAATCCTAAGGAGAGACTAAAAATGCATTTAGGGATTACAATAAGAAACAATAGGTAAGTTTTTGATTTTTTAATTTTATTTTTACATGATAGAAAAACATATATGATTATCATCGGTGAAAAAAAATTGCGATACGACAAGTAGTTTTTTTAAAAATAATTTTAAAGTTCAAGCGAAGGTGATGTCAGAAGGCTCATGGATTTTTCGCCAGAGCGCAAGAGACTGCTTATCGGTCGAACGGAAACCGATTTTCCGAATTGTCATAGGTTATTCTCGTGAGCTGCCGGAAAAAGAAAGGAGTCGCCAAGTAATGCCCTCCTTAAAATTTGAATATGGTTTTCACCGCAAAAAGTTTAGAACAATCGACGCTGACACCCGTGGCAGGTTATTAGATTGCCTT
Source organism: Uloborus plumipes (assembly GCA_038373865.1). Taxonomy (NCBI): domain Eukaryota; kingdom Metazoa; phylum Arthropoda; class Arachnida; order Araneae; family Uloboridae; genus Uloborus; species Uloborus plumipes. The sequence goes on along the minus strand of JAXGGA010025240.1, from coordinate 9,334 downwards.
TTGACGAATCCAATCTCCACAGTGAATTAATAGACTTAAACTAATTGATGACGGAAGGAAAAAACTCCGCAATGAAACGATAGTATAACTGCAACATGCAGGTTTAGTGGGAGAAATGCTAAAATTAGAGCTATTTAACGTCACTGGTTTCGTTTTCAAGGCCCACTTATTTTGCTAGTGGGTTTTTAAAAAAATCATTAAAAATCAACCATTGTTTCAAAATTCGGTGATGGTGAAATTTGGTGTTTTTTAAATGTCTTAACAACATCTAGCAGTTAAAGCAGGAGAATATTTAATAGGTTGAAACTTCACTGTTAAAACAAGGTACTTAGAAATGAGGCAAAACGTCTTATTTTCAAGAACATCACTGACCCAAAATGGCTCCAGAACCAATTGTCTTGGAATTAGAAACCAGGGTGTCTTGTTTTTGAAACACACAGTGTTCTCAAAAGTAATACCCATGTTCTTGTTTTTGAGACGGAAATATGTTTGAATATAACACGAAATGTACTCATATACGAGACAATCCTATTCTTAATTTTTGAGACGGCTGCACTCTTGGAAATGATACACTTGTGTGTTTATTTCCAAGTCACCACGGAATTTAAAAAATAAGCATATAGCGTCTTGTTTGTGAGTCGGTCCTCTCTTCAGAAAGGAGACATTTTTGTTTATTTTGCTATTTGAATAATAATTTTACTATTTTTCAGACGCAGATTAAAATTACTAGTGGCCGCGCCGCCGCTTAAAAGAATCACATTTGCTCTGAGCAGTTTTGGTACAGTAAAGCTGGACTTCTATTTCTGACAATTTGATTCATTAAAGCGGCTGATTCAGTTTTCCAGAGCCCACTGTATTATTTTTTCTGATGAATTTTATGAACTTATTTTTTTTTTTTTCAAAATCAGTTTAATGCATGTTTTGACTTTTTTTTTCTCTTTCATTTTGTGTGTCCAGAATCACATGTCTGATTATCAAAAGAGATACATGCATGAAAACTTAAAAAAAAAAGGTTCCTTAATTCATCGGAACAGTAATACAGTGGGTGCCGGTTAATTGAATCAGCTGCTTTAATGAATCAAATCGAATGAGGTCCAGCTTTATTATATCAAAACTGTCAAAAACCAGACGTGATTAGCCACTGTAGTAATTTTAAACTACATCCAAAAATTAGTGAAAGTATTATTCAAATTGAATCGTTTATTTCATAAACCCTTCAAATGCACTTTTTAGAAGTTAAACAACTGAACTAACTACAAAAAACTTTTCAGTTTTAAAATTACAAAAGGTTAATCGTTGACAAAATTGAAAGTGTTTCATACTGTATTGCGAAAACAAATACCGTTGGACACAAATTATATTTTATTTTGCAAAAAAATGTTAAAAATTTTGCACTCAACAAGTTTTTTTTTTGAAGAAAAATTTTTTTTAAAGAAAAGCTGTTTACATCACTTATGAAAACGAAACAAGATAAACACGGAATTTACTGAACCTGTCAAGAGATTTCATTTGAGGGGTTTCTGCAATAAAGAGATTTCAAGACAAAATATAACCCATTAAAAGGTTTTATATTTGACATGTTTTTGCATCAGAGTGTGCCTAAAATTGGCAATTCATAACCTGTAATATCTTTGAAAATATATTTTGAAAATATATTTTTTGCATAACATTTGCGCCAAAACCTTTGATAAACTTCATTAAAAAAATCCTAATTCTAATGTCATTATTTTGGTTGCTTTATTTATATGCTTAATTCAACTTTAGAAAAACTGTATTTCAATACCATGAAGTTTAAATGTTTATCATTAAACATCATTTCAAATGTAAAAAATATAGTTTTTAAAAACATGAAACTTTTTAGTCATATATCACTTAATTGCATTAAAGTTAAAATATAAGTGAAAGCTTACTTGTAGGAACAATCCATTTCAACAAAACTTACCTGTATTATGTATTCCTTGTAACATATACACAAAAAGAAACTATTGCAAATAAAAAATATTTATTTACAAAGTTTAACTTTTACATTTTTTTCTTCTTACATTTCATTGTTAGCTCAGTCATTTTTTTCCTATTTTTTTCCAAGTTTAGCTAATGTATGTCAACAATTTTTGAGAATTTTTAAGTTTTTTTAAATCAACTTCATTCTTTTTCAGGATGTCTTCTTCATTTACTTCGGCTAACTGAGCTTTTCTTTTATTGTTGTTACTTTCCGCACGCAGTTCGTGCAGTTCGTAAATGCACGTTTGAGCACACAAGCTGAGTGGGGGGAGAGTGTGGCGGGGATTTGCCCTCCTTGGGACTACGAGCGCACTCCTGAGAAGGCAGGCGACGATGGCCGGAACAACATCAAAGGCTGGCAGGCAAAGGCCGGGGAGCAGACGAGAGAGCCGAAGCACGGCAGCATTACTGGATGGGGTTCGAGCCGGTGGGCTGCTGCGGCGGGAGGTTGACGGGTCCAGGTGCCGGTAGATGGTGGAATCCGAGAGTCTTGAGCTGGTCGCGGAATTGGGACGTCAAGTCTTGGGGGGGGGGGGGTGGTCGGCGGGGTGCATTGCTTGGTCCAGTGCGGGGCCGTGGTCTGGGGCGACGGGGGCATTCCTTGCTGGAGGCGATGTGGCTTCCTTTGCAGTTGATGTCCTCGATGGGAAGGTGGAAGGGAGTCCTCTGATGACGACCTTTATAGGCTTGTCCTCTTGTTTTCTGTCCGAGTAGTGAGGGAGCTTGAGTCTTGTCATTTCGGCTTTAATCGTGTCGAAATCCTGCAAGTAATGGAAATACAATGAGAAGAAGCAAGTTTTGATTTAATGCATATTCAAAGAAGGATAGGATTCACACTAAACTGTTAAAATAAACACTATTTTCTCACCACCCCTTCATATAATATCACAACCAGGGTCTCTTTGCCAGGTTCTTGAGAACTTTAAGATTTTCTTACTTTATATACTCCCAGAATTTTTACAAGATGAACATATAAAAATCTAAACTATATAATAATTTGAGACTGTAGCAAAAATCAAATTAATTTTGAAAAACAAGTTAAGGCAGGGAGTTTCCCCCTTAGTGACTACAGCAAGATGCCATGGAGTGGCCACGGTTTCAATCTATTCATGTAGAGATTAGACCAGGGGGAAAATTCTTGAACTGGAAAAGTTCAAGAACCCCTGGACTAATTGTACAAAAGCTGATAAACATGCAATAAACAAATTATTTAATCAAATCAAAACAATAACAACCAACTTTCCTACTGCACAGGCACATTGGGTTTTGACCTGCCAAAAAGAAGGCTCAACATTTTAAATTATTTTAAAAGTTTAATTGAAAAATACATAAATTACTGATCACCTATGGAAAGTTCTTCATAAATCAATCAATATTTTTTCGTTAAATTTGCCACAAAAATTCTGCATTCATAAAAAAATTTACAAACAAACTTCAATTTTAAAGAATGTTTTGCAAAGGACTTCAACAATGTTTCATTTGCCAGTTTTGAATGGATTGTTACATGAAAAAAAAATTGTAAAAAATATAGTGAACCTAACTGTCCAAAAATTTTTTTTAAATTAAAATATGAATTTTTTAAATTTTGAATTTTTTTCTTTGATGTATGAAATTTGTGACACCCATGCTGCATCGATGAATCCCTTAAAATTAAGCAATTTATACTGCAATTAAATTAAAAACTATGCAGTTCAAAAACATGAGCAGCATTATTTCTAATTACTTTGACACATAATTAAAGTCTAAAGCAAATTAAAAGAAAAAATCATTAAATAAATTTTGATTAATGCTTGCAGTAGAATTTAATTTCTGTGCCACACGAATTTAATATACTGCTTTGGTGAAGATTATTATAAATCCACTATTCAACCAAGGGCGGATCCAGCTTCGCGGAAAGGGGGGATCACGAGTCATCATTTGGCATAAAAAGGGGGTTTGGGCAACAAATTTTTCGTAACACTTGTCCCAAAACGCTGTGTTGGACTACTTTTGTTACCTTAATGGGGGGGGGGGGGGATAAGTAAGAAGGGTTGAAAATAAGTCTACATTAAGATAATAATGCCTACATGGTCGAATGGCGATTACGGCTCCTATCACACAAAGTGTCAGGCAAGTTAAAATTCTACTGATCGGACAATGCTGTTGTTTCTTTGCTTTATTAAATTGATTTTTCCTGGCATTTTCCTGATTGATAAAATTATCTGACTTGCGGGTTCTGCTGCCACCCTGTATTAGAGACAGGGTAAATATACTTATTGGACACTAGTGTAGTACCGAGTACACGGTAAATGCTCTTTACTCGGCCAATTTGACGAATACTTGTCTTCTGAAGAAGCAAAATTATAAATTCCTCTAAACTGGTGAAATGTCAGTCTAATTTTTTAAAAGAAAGTTTTCACAAATCTAACTTTTTTCTTCCTTTGTAAACAGAAAACAAGCGTAAACTTTTCTGCACCTTTAAATTAAATCCTTGAAAAAAATTCTTAGTTCCCTTTAAATTGAACATATGGACGCTCATGATAAGTTGAGACAAGAGAAACATTTCTTAAAATAAAATTGAAAAAAAATATTTACATGTATACAAAATAAAAAAAGTAATAATTTCAAATCAAACACGAGATAATACGTACCTCTGTTTCGATGAAGCACTGGACTTGGGCTCTACTTCGAATGGGGTCCCAAAGGAGAGACTGCGTTGGGGAAATACAATTCAACTAAGTAGGAACAAAATAAAAAAATAGTAAACAGGTGCGATTATGTGTTAATATAAAAACTTAAGATTCAAAAAAGACAAATGTAATTTTTCCTTTCTTTTAAGTTTTAATATTGAACAGATCAATAAATTTTGCTGCTCTGTTTCCTTCCCTCTCTAACCTTTCCTTCCTGAAGTAGGTACACCAACAGGATGCAAAACCTATGTCTCCCACATAAGCTTGCTCATATTATTATAGTGACGTATGCAATGGTTTGGGGTTTTAAACCCTTAAGGTTTGAATTGACCAACAAATACTTATTCCTTTTTGATATTAAATAAAGCAGCTCCTATTCTTGTCAAACAATGGTATTTGTTTCTGAAAAACTCAACCAGCAAATGTTGCCCATACTGTCGTTTCCGCTTAATCGGGTCGGATAATCAAATACCTCACTTACACGAATAAAAAATCCTGGAACAGATGCCATAGACGCAATGTTTAAAAATCCCCGCTAAAACGAATAATATTTCTTGGAGCCGACAATATGAATAAAATAGCTTTCTTCTCAAAAATATTTCAACATCTAAATCATTCGAAAGAAACGCAAATACTGCAGCAAACATTCTATGTTATAAAACTATTCAAATAGAAACACTTGAGAAGAAATCATTTTATTTTAAACAATTTATATCAAGCTGCATTATCCATTCATCAAGCGCAAGAGGTACTCCCAGCGACCGATTTACACACCTGAGTGCCTCAGCGTTCTAACAAATGTGATGCCCCCCCCCCTCCCTCAAAAGAAAAAGATAAATAAACTCCCTTTTTGCTTATACACTCATGGTATTTATATTATTTGAAACAATTTTCATAAATAATAAAATACTTGGTAAAAAAATCTGGTGCCTTCTTCTGTTGGGGGACTTGGGCTCGGGCCCCGAATGCCCTGTTGTAAATCAGCCCCTGGGCACTCCCTAAAAAACAACGGAGCCTCCTCTGGAGTTCTTATTTTGTCCACTTTTTTCAAAAAAAAATCCAGGGTGGCGGAAGAAATTGGAGAAAAAAAAAAAAATTTTTAAAATCCATTGACTTTTCAAATTATGTTTGATTATACAAATATTACAGTGACAGTATACCATTGGATAGTATTATTTATTAGCCCTTCAAGTCAATACTTTAATAGAAGTAGAACAGGTTCTAAGAAGGAATATTTAATGAATATTGTAAACAGGTGTTTATAAAAACTTGGATAAAATAAGCTATTTCCAAAGTGTGCTTCCTTTTCTCAATTGCAATTCACGGTCTTTTTGCTCAATTCAGCTGGCATGGCATTGAAGTTAAACAAAGTCACTTTATAATAGCGCGAAAAAAATGAGCTAGTAAAAAAAAATTTCAGCGAATCAAAATGCTACGAATGTGTTTTACTTTCGACTGTTCCAATAATACACAGGCTTAAGCAATTTTTAACAAAATTTTGTTTCATTGGTCCTATAGATATAATACTCAAGTTCTTTTAAAATATTATCCCGTCATCAAATTAAACCAATTCAGTCATTGTTCAAGATTATTTTAACAATATTACTGTAAAAAATTCATTCCGTCATTTGTCATACAATTTTAAATGATGTTGATGAACTCCTGAAAACGTAGAAATATAATTCATTTTTGTAGACGCATGATACAAGACTCGTCATTTCGAATTTTCCATCTAAAAGGTGACGGGGACAAAGGGTGCACTCAATGTAAATCTGAAAAAAAAAGCTCTCACACAACACGCATATACTCCGATGCCAAGCCTAGTTTCCGCCAGTGTTGTCCGTTTTTCAAGTGTCATCGAGAAAGTTCAAACTTATTACAAAGACATGAAGTATCAAATGAAAATAAAAGCAGAATAAAACAGAACTGTACACAAAACTGAACATTAAAAACTTACCGTTATTAATTATTATCACTTTTCATATTAACGTCTACTCATTCGGCATGGCGACGACGGGAAGAAGGAAGAAGTGGGATTCCCGCCCGTTATCCCTCCGGCTCGTCGCGCATGCGTAGTGTTATCAAGAATCTGAAAAGCCGATAGTCTCGCTTCATTTTATTTTAATTTTTGGAAAAAAATGGTTTTGAAGAGACAGAAAATCGTTTTATGATGATAAACTTTAACTTTTTCTACGAATTTATTAGATTTCAATTCAAACAAAGTAATATTTCCCTTCCCGTATTTGTGGAACATTTTGAGTAACAGGACTGTCTTAAACTCGAATTTTTCGGAGACTTGAATTCAAGACCAATTAACTTGGAAAAAATAAGTCACCAAATTGTCTCATTTTCAAGCAAATCACTTTTAACAGTGTAATCACGAGTGAAAAGGGCAGGTAAACGGCAGTATCTGCTTTACTGTTTTCTGCGCTTGCGAAATCAAAATTCAATCGATTACCCCAAAAATGTATCGGTATAAACATATAGTACCGCCTATGTTCGAAGTTCCAAGTTTTATGGACGTCTGTGGGAAATCAAAAACGCGTTTCTTCAAATATCTCGAAAACTCATTTTTGCAGATACTGCCGTTCACCTGTCCACGGCAGTAATGTGCTTTATATTATCATTGATAATCAAGGTTAAACTATATTTCATGAATCTCTAACTTTTCAAAACTATTGAATATCCGCTAAGTTTACATGCACATATAATACATCAGCATGTAATATAGTTTAGCCTTTAGTATTAACAATAGTACTAAATATATTACTTTTACATTTGTAAAGAACGTGAATTTTTTCTTTTATTCAGAGTTACGTACATACATACAAACAAACAAACAAACCCACATGTGAAACTAATAAAATCGTGTTAAAAAGGTAGTCTTAGGATTATTCGACAGAATTTATGCTTCTATTGAATAACATAAAAGTTATTTTGCCTCAAGTTTTACTGTCGAAGAAGCGTTATTTTCATCAATTTTCAAGTGACTCGAACGATATGAAAAGAAAGAATGCACGCTTCGCAGGAATTATGAGTGATTTTCATAGAACATCGGGGTTCCGTGGAACACAATTTAACCCCTTCCCGCTAGCTCCCGTAAAAATCATGGGCTGCCCTTTATTTCTCGCTCCCGTGACATTTCCAGGCTGCAGTGTTAACGTAGTAAAGCAAAACTAAGAATAAAACGGATTTATTTTTTTTTGCCTGAACTGCTGTCCAGATTGTGACGTTATCCTCTGTATCTCATGCTTTGAGATTTGTCACACAAGAAAAAAATACTAATCTTTATTCATATTGTACGTAAGTTAAATAATTTTTTTTTCAATCTTTGAAACACATATTTTTGAATTTCCTTGCTTGCTGGAAAATCAACATTAAGTCACAGTAACCTTGAATGTGGCTTTTCCTAAAAGTTTTATCTTTTTTAAATTGCAAGTTAAAACAAATCAAAAATTAAAAATGAATGCGTTGGTTTGTTTATATATACATTTTCAAATAATTTTCACGGATAAAAAATAGGCACTTTTATGACCGTTTTCTTGAGAGTTAACCGATGGTCAAATGGTTAAGAAACATTTGCAATAAATATTGTAATTTCAGTTTTAGCTGTCTTTGTAAAGAAAGTATTGTTTCAATATTGTTATTTATTTATTTACTCCAATTTTTTTTCCTTTTCAGATTCGAAATTTTTTGGAAAAGTGCTGTTATAACTCAGTTCTATAAAGTCGTCTAGGTTTGCAAACTTAGTTATTAAAAATGTATTTGAATTCTAAAAGCCCCTATTAATTCAAATAAAACAGTGATTAAGTGGATCGTGTTAAAACGTAATGTCTAATATTTAGTCTGCACGACTTTGTCCTTTTTACAACAACTAATAGTTTTCTTTTGTATAAAATAAAAATTGTTTCGTAATTTTTTGTAAATTTTCAAAAATATTTAGAACGCATATTTGGAGTTATTCAACATTGGGACTAATGGGATAGAGAAATAGCTAATTTTTTTTAGATCGATGATGGTACGCGGGGAGTAGTCTATTTAATTTTTGACAAATTTCTTTAAAGGAGAAATTATAAGGTAAAATGAAAAGCAATAATTATCAAATACTACGAAAAAGTTACATTTTTCTAACAGACCCTTCTTATAAAATATTCTGTCAACAGAGACGTCATTTCAAGTTTTTTCAGGGGGGGGGGGCAAAGGGTCCAAACACATTGCGATTTGAACGGAAAACATTAAAAACCACGCCCACTTACATGTAAATACATAGATTTCTTAAATCCAGGGGGGTTGGGCAATTGACCCTCCCCCTGCCCCTCCCTAAATGAAGGGCCTGTTTGTCAATAGCTTTATTTGTGTGTGTGGTTTCGCGATGTCCAGGAAAACCCATAGCTCTTACAGTCTTGAATTTGGGAAACAATAAAAAAACAAGAATTAGTTTTTCAGATATTAATCTTTTAAGATGAAATTTTACATAAATTCTTTCATTAGGGGAGGGAGTGGAGAGAGATCTGTCAACCATTTAACATTGTGTCATTTAATAGAGCTGTTTACTGCGCAAAATAAAATTGTTAGTTTTCTTAATTAATTAGAACAGGAGTTTTTTTTCCATCGAAAGAAAAAGATCAGTTTTCCCACAGTTGCATTAAGTTTTAACTTCTATC
>JAXGGA010025239.1:0-10868 GCA_038373865.1 Uloborus plumipes | reverse complement strand
GAAAAAGGAACCGGAGCGTCATCCGACGGTCAAGTGAAAGCAAATAGCAATCGTGATTACTCAAAAAGCTATAATAAAAAGAGACACGTGTAAGAATAATGCAATTAAAAGCACAGAATTATTTTTAGTATAATATATGGTCAAGATTCAATTTTAAATGAATAAATCAGAACTGCTGAAATCCTACAAGTGAAATGGGGCGTGGTATGAACTAAAATATGTTCGATTATTGCACAGTAAGCATTCAGAATTTTCCGCATACATAATGAAGCTCATTTGCATTCAACAATGGAATGAAACTCAGTTTTTGATTCGATATTCAAGGCTACTTATTATGAATTCATTCTTTAACGGAAAAGTAGTTGGTTGTTGATTGGTTCGTGATCTGATTATAGCTATAATGATTTGTAGCTTATTCTGTTATGAAAAAAAAAAGTTGTTGAAGATAAAGAATGAATTTATATCATAGCGAAAAATAAATTTTTCACTTTGGGTAAATAGGAGATGGAATTGAAGCTGGAAGTTGCATTGAAAAATCAAAGATCCACATCTTCTCGCTGAGGATCATAGAGTAAGAAAACTTAAAAGAGATGACGTGCCCGCGGTAAAAATAAATGAAATTAAAGAATTATAGGATACATCGGTGCAGAAAGAGGGCGATATTATGAGATGACGTGGCAGTTTTGAAAAAGCTGCGCGATATCTATGGCAAATAATGGAGTTGATGCATTAGTTTTCATTACAATTTTAACGTAACTTAACGACTGTTTGCATTTATTTTTCCGATTGCATCAGATTTTAACTGAATTTGTTGTTTTCTTGTGGACTAATTTATTCATTTGGGGGAATTTTGACAAAAAATTTTCTAACAGCTGCATCACTGAGGTTTATGGTTGGAAATTGCTTTCTAGACCTGTTGTTCTGTTTATCGTGTAAAATCTTTAAATACACTCAATGGGAGTGTTTCCCATTTTCTGGACACATTTTTTTCTCAAAAAGCACTGTTATAAACATGGTGGATTTATTCTTTTTCTTAATTTTAAATCATTTTCTTTCTTAAAAAATAATCATAAAGGAGGCTAAAGCCACTGTTTTGTTTCCGCTGTTGACGTTACAAGTGAACAAAACTGTCCACTTGTAACGTCAAGGCCATTTTGTAAAAAAGCCGGCATTTTAATCGATTTTTCATTGCTTCAGAGGTAGGGTTTCAAGAGTACTTTTTCAACTGTACCGTAATTTTGGTGTAAAGTCCGACTTCCACAGTACACACATATGCCACAGGGACCCGTTTACAGGGTTGGCAATCATTCACAGCACAGACAGCATTCACACAAAGTAAGGACGAAGACAGAAGAGAGAAAGTACATCAATGCTCGAGCCAGGATTCTAACCTGGAACCTCCCATTTGGGTTAGACTTCTTTGACCACAAGAGAAGGTGGCCGGCTTAGATTCATAAATGAGAACCAATATTACATTTAAAATGAGATGCAATAATACTGTGTTTTTAACCAGTGTATCCCAAAACCTTTAGCGAGACGCAATGGATTCTTGGAATGTATAACTGAGACCTACTAATATTCGATGCTTTGTTAATTTATTTCATATTAAGCTTTTTTTTTTTTCAAAAAAAGTAGATGGGGCAAAGGGAAGTAGTTAATTTAGTTTATTTATTCCGTACTTTATTAAAATCACTTTCGTACTCATAAATTAATTCAGTTGAACTGCTTCTGTATATATATAATTTACTTACTTATCCATTCATTCACTTATTTTCTTATTCATTTACTCTTCTATTCACTCGTTTATTTTTCTCATTTGTTGATTTACTCATTAATTTATCTTTTTGTTTATTGTTTCATTATCTACGCTGTTTTTCATTCATTCTTTTATTTACTCATTCAATTGCATAAAAAGATTTAAGATAATCAAATAGAAAAACCCTCTTATAGAGAAAAGAGAGCCAAAAAAACTGGTAGCTAATGTGAAATTAGAACACCAGCGAGCGACCGCACTTGGTACCTGAGCTTTGCCTCAAAATTTACGAGTTGTACCGTACCAAGTGCGGTATGCACATTGCATCATGCTTATTTGTTTGATTGCACTGAAACTATTTTTTTTTGTGAACAATTTGTTAGAATTTTCTGAGGAATTTTGAACAGGGTCGAGATTATGACAGCATTTTTCCAATCATTTGGGACATCACACAACACCATTATTTATTAAATTGGTCAATATAAGAACTTCAACGACTTTATTCAGTACTCTTTTAAGTGCTCATCGTCCTCTCCTGAAACAACTTTTCCATTTTTATCATACTTTCCCGTTAAAGTAAAGGAAAGACGAAAAAAAAAAAACGTTAAAAGTGTTAATGCCTCTTAAAAATTTCGCCGTGTCCAAAAAAAAAAAAAAGTCAAAAATAAATACCAAAAATTTGAAAATTGGAATCTAGGGTTTTGAGACGAGGAAAATGTGCGTCTCTCGATCTATTCCCCCCCCCCCCACAATTACTTTTGAATGTCCGATTTGAACAAACTTCTTTTCGTTCGAAAGATCTGGGCGAGGACACCTCATCCTTGTACTTGAATTTTTGACTTGAGCAATATTTCGTTCAACTTTGAGCCGTTCAAACAACTTGTCTCCCGTAATAGCTTTTGAGTAAACAATCCGATTCGGACGTTTTTTTTTTTTTTTTTTGATTGAGCGTGGCATATTTCGTTTTTAGAAATTAGAATGAAATACTAAAATATATTTTAATATACATTTACAGACTTAGACTATAAAGATGATATTAATCAGATGCTAGAATGTTGATGTTGATAAGCGGTAAAGTAGGCTTATTTAGTTCTTGATGAAACTTCATGTTTATTACTTATATTGCCGCAGCTACTTCTTTCTTCAATACCATTGGTATCGCGTCATTTGTATTCGATGGGTAGGCGAATTACTAATGTATCCTGGTGAGCTGTATGATTCTGAATAAAAATCCCTTATTCCTTGAATGTTCCCAAACATGATTGTTTCAAATGACGCAAACAGTTTGAAAATATTATAATGATACAAGATTAATTTATCATTCTTGATTCGCAAAAGTCAGATGAACATTATCATTTTTCGGCATTTGATAGAACTCAGGATATGAAAGAGTCCCAATGCATTAAATCAGGCATTGCACTCATATATGGAGAAAAGACTCATTCAAGCTGAAAAGAGTAATGGTTATTTGCGGAAGATGATATAAATGATAAAAACAGAACTGTGTCTAATACTGAAGTCCTATCAATATTGTAAATATGTTACTCACAGAAGTTTAGTGCTATTATGTAATTCCATCTGAAAACAACCAATGGCTCTTAAATTTCAAGGAGCTGATAATTTTGATCAATATTAGTACCACATTAAAAAAAGAAACCAAAACTTCAGTTGTTTTTGTTAGCGGTTTTGAAAAAGCAAAATTGTGTAGCTTTTAGTGAGTGTCATCAGTTTTAGCTATAATTTAAATGTATGTGTTGTGTTATGGATTTTTTTTAGATATTGGCATACATTAGTATCGTTTTTTACCTATTCTCGGATTATCCACGGTATTTGTTTATCCGCGTTTACCGTGCCACCATATTCCGCTTATAATCGGTAGTTTACTCTATTCAATTCCACCTCAGAAGTTAAACATAACCTGTAAAGGAAAACGTAACTATCGAGGGCAGTATTTAATTTTCAAGCGATCGAATTTTTCCAGGGAGAGGGGCAAAGGATGTGTACACAATGTAAATTTCAAAAAAATGGCAAAAATCACGTCTACTTACATGCAAATACATTGATTTCCCAAAGTTGGGGGGGGGGGGGGGGCAACGGACCCCCCTCCCCTAAATGACCGGACTTAAAGCGATAATGTTTTATTTTCCCTCAATGAATTCTCACACATTAGACAAAGTACAAACTTTTTTCCAGATGGTTTACTCTTGATGATAACGTGTTATGGAGAATATAGTTCGGTTCTCTTCATTTTTTTTAGAAATTCAGCAGGGATTACAGAATAGTAGAGAAATTTTCTAGCAATTTTGCAATTTTGTATAGTATATTGACTTAAGATGATTCTTCTCGACTTTTTAGAGTTCAATATAAGATGTTATTGCTTTTACAGTAAAATCTCGATTATCCGCGGGGCGGTCTCGGGAAAGAAACAAACACGATTAACAGATTTTTTCGAAAAAGCACGAATTTAAATTTTGTTTTTCTTAACATTTTTTACCCAGAATGTGCTGTACTTCATCCAATAAATTATTTTACCTGGACGTTATCGTAAGTACCACTTCTTAATAGATTTTATATGCTTGAGAACCTCAAATACAAATAATTTTTACGCTCTACCTATCGTCACTGTTTGCACTTATCACGTTTTAAGTGTAGTGCAATTATTTTTAAGCAAAAGACATTTTTAATCTTCTTTGCCCCTTATTTTACGCTTCTTTCGGATTATACACGATTTTCGATATCCGCGATACCTGTGCCATCCAATTCCACGGATTATCGGGAGTGTACTGCATCCTTAAGCAGACCATTTTCGTTTGACTGTCTTCTATTCTTCAACTCTAGCGACATTAGGCCTTCACTAAACACTAATGGATTTCTGCGAACGTGCGATGGTCAAGCATCAAGAGCCATTATATCATTACGTAGTTAACAGACATCCATAGGTGGTGTCTTCAACTCAAGTTTCGTGTCCTAGAAGATAAACGCAAGCATATAATTTACGGTTTCGATTCTAGGAATCGTAATCGGAAGAGGAAATGTTCATTGCAGAAGAATCCCGGAAACGGCTAGCTTCCCGCCTAGCCGTCACTCTGACGGGACACCCGTTTCCGGTCGATTTTTACTTTCCCATTCTTTTCTTTTCCGTTCGGTTTTTTACCTATCTGCCACTTCGCGATCCTCAATGGAGAGCGCAAGATTGGAGTTTCGTTCTTGGAACAGAAATGAGCACAAAAAGAAAAAAAAAAAGAAGTCTTCTTTTCGTAGATGTTCTCTAGTAAGTGAACTTTCTGCGTATGAAACAGATAGTTTCTACAAGGTGATGCAAAAGGCAATTAACATTTCAGTGTTGGTGTTGGTGTATTAGGGGGGAAATGTACAGCAGCCTCCACTACAATGAGTTTCATTGTAGACGGCTCTTTCTTAAGGCCGAATTTATCACCGTGCCTCCTACAGGCTGACCTGAAATTTGCCATCTTTGACTTTTAAAAAGAGAACAAATCTATGCAGGAATGGATGCAAGGAAAGGGAGATGGGGGTGATCGCCCCTCCCTTGAGGGACTCAACGCTTTTAAATTTTCAGTATTGAAGTTTAAAAAATTTATTTTTAGGCAATGGAGGAGTTTCCTTTTATTATGAACCGGTCGAAACCTCAAATTAATTATGCAGATTTCAAAGCTTAAGGACATGATTTGTAATGGGGGAGTTTCCTCAGTCAAAAGTACTACTTTTTGTTACTGAAATTGATAGAATGATATAAAAAAATAACATGGGCCCCGAAAATACTTTAATTTTCCCAACAGTTTATTTTTTATTATTTTTTTTAAATACCCTACCTTGAAAACAGGGCGTGGTTTTTGTGACGTCAGTGGTACACCTAACAGCTCTCTTTCCAATAATAACACCATTTTGCTTGCCTTGAGTTGTCCAATCGCAGGAATCGGTGACGTCACGACCTTCGTCATCTCAATACAACCAATTAGATTTCGCGCTTACGTGCACCACTGACGTCATGCACAGATGTTTTTTTTTCGGAATAGCATCTGCGCAACGGTTAAAATAATTCGTAAAAAATATATAACTGTGTCAAAAAAATAAAAAAAACTGGTCAATTCCTGTGTTTTGAAACATGTTCTTTCAGAAAAAAATACTTTTGAACTTTAATAAATCAACTAGTAAATTTACAGGATTTTCCTCCAAGGGAGGATTGATTTTTCCTGAAACAAATTTAAACATTGTTTGTCCCCCCCCCCCCACCTCTCAAAGTAAATTAAGTTAAAAATTTTAACTAATAAAATACTAGTATCAGTTCACTTGCCGATTAATTTAATGGCGAAAAGACAAACTGTGGTAAATTTTGTACGTGATCTCAATTTTTTTCAAATAAATCATTTCTTCAAATCAGTGGCGTAATTTGGGGGGTGGGGGGGCACAGGGGGGCAAGTGCCCCTACTTCTTTTGGTCCAGGGGCAGAGTTATTATTTTGCCCCCTAGTTTTTTAGCAAAAGGTTTTTTTTAATTGTTTGTCAAAAGAAGTATATCTTATTTTCAAACGATAATAAAATGTAATTCCTGTTTTACAGATGCAATTATTATGAATATTCAAAAACTTAGTATTTAGCCATCAATTAGTAATTTCAACCTATAGTTTTGTTTCGAAACTGCACCACAGAGGTGCTAGTTGAAAGACGGTAGGCTTATGGATTAAAAGTCATCCGACTTAGATTTTTTTTGAGTAAAAACTGCCCTCTCTTCCCATCTTTTTTTTATTCAAAAAAAAAAAAAAAAAACCTTTTAATTGAAAAAAAAGTTTTCATCACGCTCTCAAAATGTTTTTAAAGAGCCCTTAAATCCAAATAATCTACTTTAAAGAAATGTTATGTACTAATTTACTTCGAATGTGTGGGGGTAAAACATCTTTTTTAACATTATAAGCCAAATAACGACTACCTAAACCTCATATATTTTCAACAAAATGGAATAATGCATTGTATCACTTTGAAACTTTGTCATAACGATTAAAGCAAGAAGTTATCAAAACAGGATAACAACTGCTCAATTAAAAGAAGAATAGCTGAAGGAATCATTTATTAATTCTTCTATTAATGAACATTTTATGTATTCTTTTACACTGACTGCCTACTGAAATATTACTCCCATGACAAACTTAAGTAATTTTATTCAATAGATGCTTTGTATGTGCGTTTCTTTCGTAAAAAAAAAATGAAATTTTTACTTCCGTTGTGTAGAAAAAGAAAAAATATAGCTAATGGAAAAGTTAAACTATTTTTAACATTTCACATTATATGTTTATCACCCATCTTTCCAATGTTTTGTACAAGAATCTTGATTGATTCAGCTTTAACACATTAAAGATGTTGGTTTTGAATCCTAGTGAAAGAAGCGGAAAATTTTGTTTCCAAATGTTACCATTGCTGATAAGACTTTTTGCTCCCAACAATTTTTGGTTAAATCAATATCGCTTTTACTAATTTCTGTTTCCTGAATACATTAAGTATATAGAAAATGTACCTCAAGAAATAGACCGCGAATGAATGAACAATGCCTATTTCACATGTAAAATTTCAGCAACTAATCCCTCAGTAAGTTTTCTCTGAGATTCAGGTCCGTATCCAGAGGGGGGCGGGACAACCTCCCCGAAACCCAAGATGTTTTGTAACGTAAAAAAAAAAAAAAAAAATCATTTCTTTTTTTTCAATGGCAAAAAAGAAAAATAATAAAGTGTTTTATTCTTAACATTGTAACTGTTAAACGAGAAACTTTTAGCAGCTACACAGTACACATGGCTCTAATCAACAAGACCACACAAAAACGGATACGTTCACAGACTCTCTGCTTAAAGCTTCCGCTTTATTGGGAGCCCCCCCCCCCCACACGCAAAAAAAAAAGAGAAAAACTTAAAAAGAAGCTTTCATTTCCAGATGCTCGAAAACCTTAGAAATTTGGGAAAATCTTGCAGTAAAAATTTAATTTCGAAACTTCAAGCACATGAGGGCGAGGAGAGTTGAGGGGATACCAAGATGTGCCAAATTCATCTTCTCAAAAAAAAAAAAAAAAAAAAAACAAAAAAGAAAATGCTTTATAAAAAAAAACCATCTTTTGCATAAAAAAAATACAAAAATGATGATTCCACCGTTTTTTGTAGCATATTTCTCAAAATACATATTTATTCCTCACATGTTTCATTTCTTGCTATTTATTCAGCACCGAATTTAGTATTTTCGAAGTTCTTTTGTAATTACTTGATTTTATCTTACTTCTACTGCATACTTCTACTGCATGTTAATATGTCAAGCACGAGGGTAAAAAAAAAAAAAAAAAACACAACATTGATTACACAGGCCAACGATGAAAAAACTTTTTTAATGAAAATACCTTATTCTTATGTTGTTTAGGTTGCTGAATCCAAATATGATGCTTAAAAAGTTGTATCACCCACCATTTATTCACATTTTATAGTTACATTCATGAAATAAAGAAGCATTTTTAGAATTTAACAGCTTTTTCATAGTTAAGATAACATGAAAAAATAGGTCTAATGAACAAAGATGATGTTGGCAGCACTGCTGAAACACATGCTACAACATGATGGGGGATTACTGTTGGTCACTTCACCGGGAAGTTCAGCAAGCTATTCATCGCAGGAAAAGCTACACAAGAAGCTTCAAGGAAAAAAGGGAAAGAAAATATAAAGCAATTCCAGTTGACAAGTGAACCTTGTATCATCACATAAAATTACTATTCCAAGTATTTTACTGTAAATACAAACCATTTTTACGATTCTACAGTGTTTCATTGATTTCCCTATATACTGTAAATGGGTTTTAGGCTATATAATAAAATACATTTTGCTTGGAAACTAAGGGTGATACATAAAAACTACAAGCAGATTTGGATTCAGCACATAAAAATCTATCAAGATCAACTATTAAAATTAAAAAAGTTTTCAAAAAGGTTTTTTTTGTTGGCCTGTGTTATTTTTCGTTTTCTGCACTACTTGTGAATGAAAAAGAAATTGCTGTTGTGAGAAATATTTTTTAATATCTATTTTCAACTTAAATTAGGTGTGTCTCACAAGGGTTTAACAATTCTATGAGACTGCCCAATTAACTATTAAAACGTGAGAGGTTGAAAAGGGCAAATGAAGTGCTTTAAATAACTTTAACTGTTTTAGAGTCTTTGAAAACCAATAAATACGTTTTTGAAACTCCTTGAAAAGTGCTTTAATTTTATTTCTTAACAAATATTTCAACTATGAATTGTCTAAACGGCCAGAAAATTACTTTTGTCGGTTGTCTGTGCATCCATAAGCTCACATTTTGCATTGAAAAAGGCGTTACTTGTAACGCCGAAACACGTATCTGAATCTGCCGCATTCCTGCGTATTTGTGCTTTTATAACGTTGTTGCTATTGCTTTTCATTTCTTTCTCGTCACTTATTTTCTAAATCTCTACACATTATTATTGAAGGATTTTGTGCGTTTTTTACTATTGGTCATTTTATATCATTCAGTGTTGTGTCCGTCAGTGAGTGGGAGAAATGATAAAACCGAAATACTGAAAACCCTATGTAAGCAAGTGATGATGTGTGTTCGTCTTTTTCTCTTCCCTCGTTCCTTATTTCTGTAGATTAATGCCAAGAATTTGTCGGTCCACAATTTTTTAATGTTTTGATTGATCTTAATTTGCAAAAAGCATAACATTTAAAAGTTTTTTTTCAAATTTACTTTTCCGTCATATTTCTGTAGTCCCAATACCCATACAAGGCATCAAAATGCAGAATTTTGTATGTCATTTATAAAATTTTTCCCGGGGGAGAAACCCCCGAACCCCCTAAAGTTTGGTATATGTTACCCCTTACCCCCATCTAAAAGAGTTAAATACATCCCCTTCAAAGGTCATTCTAAAAAGATTAAAAACAGAAAGCGGGAGCAGTAAAAAAAAAAAAAAGAAGGCAAAATATGGGTGAGAGGGGTTCAGCTAAAAAGAGGAAGAAAAAAGACACACACATGTGCGAAACAGGGCCCTCCCAGAAATAAATTTCTGGATAGGGCCTTGCTTAGATGTAATTGTTACTATCCGTTGCCTTGTTCTGTTTAAACATTAACATATACATTTCGTAAAAAGTAATTACGATTTTTTGAATTTATTTTATTACTTTTATTTGTTACGTATTTATTTTTTCGTTAAAAAAGTACATTTTTGCATTATTTGAACTGAAAAAAAAAAAAAAAAAAAAAAAACCCTTAAAAAAGTTTGCTTACCCCCCCCCCCCCCCACTATACGAGGCCAAGTTACGCCTATGCTTCAAATAAACCTTGGGCTTAGGCAACTTTAAATAGTCAATGCATGTTGTATCGAAAAATAACAAGTACCATGCCCACATGTTACATGTATGTATGTATGTATGTACATTAGTTTTTAACAGTCAGGTGGGGGTGGGTTTTCTCTTTTTGCCATCGTAAATGACTAACTTGTCCCTAATTTATTTATATGTTATTTTATGTGTGTATTTATTTTTTTCGTTTATTTAATTTTAAAAATTATTGTAATTTTTTTAAAATAATTATTTCAATTTATTTATTAATTTACTTCATGAACTATCTATTAAATTGCGAATGCTGTCATTTCTCCCATTTTTGATAAAATTATTTAATTTATAACTTTCATTCCTCTAATCGCAACATTTGTGTAATATTGTTCTTCTGCTTTAAAATGAACTTATTTGTACCTATTTATCATCAATAACAATTAAAATTATTAAAAAATAAATGTTAAAAAAATGTGTAAAACTATTTTTATTTTAAAAATTTCTTAAATTCATCTAGGGCGAGAGTCCCCCCATCATTTTGCACTCCGCTGCCGGTACTCATGGACACAAACGTGAGATTAATATTCTTCACGATGCATTTTGTAGTTTTAAAATTATTTTGTAGCTTGTCCCTGGTTAATTAATTAATTAGTTATTGTTATCGTTAAGCTAATGGATATGAGAATGCTCCTCCTTGCATTCCTCTGCCAGTGCTGGTGAGCGTAGACTCCCTCAATAAACTTCGTAATGTATTTTGTAATTCTAACCAGGAAAGTACGCGATCATGGA